>JAGVSQ010000416.1:20846-40604 GCA_022683975.1 Rhyacophila evoluta | reverse complement strand
ATATAAAATACCGTATTATCCGTGTATATCGCTTTAACGTGAAAAAATTAACGGTATTTCAAAAATGCAAACAAAACTTCAAGTCTTTTCTTGAATTTAATTATAAAATGTATTCAGAAAACCGATTTTTATACAACAGACCTTCGGCTTTAACGGACACCCCCTCACCCGCATTAGTTTGTTATATATACAGTTCTACTGGATTTTTAAAATTCAATCACATTTCTTTGTGACTTCTCCAGTTTTCAGATAATTTAATGAATCAGTTCATTGTCTGGTGCTAGTCTCATTAGAAACTATTGACAGTTTGAATAAATAATATTGACTGAAATATAAAATTAATTTAAAGACTAAAACGAATTCCCGATGATATTTTTCATACTTGATGATGATGCGTCTAGAGTGTATTGTGTAATAATTAAGTATTGTAGCATGATGTCTTTTTTTCCAGACTTAATAAACTCTTACAGATGGCTTGTGTACTACAATCTGAAAATGACATCTGAGAAAGTTACGAGATTAATAAAGGAAGGAAAAGACAACTTTTCTGTTAGGAATGATTCGCAAGCGTACCATGCTGCCACTTTATCTACTGTGTTTGCTGAGGTATTTTACGATTTACCGATATCAAGTCAAGTATTATATTTATTTTGTGAATTTTAAGACTTCAAATGAGACACAATGAATATCAAAATGAGTATCATATTATTATATAGATATTTTAAATGTTTACAAACTTTAAATTGCATAAAAACATTTATTTTTTATTTCAGCACGCAATTGTTAACATCTTTTACAAATTTGCAATGGATATAGAAGACAAGGCTTGCAGAGAGATTCTTCTGAAATTAGTGTCTCTGTATGGAGCATGGGCACTGGAGAAGCATCTTGCGTCTTTATACATTGTTAGTGTGACCAACATAATAATATTGATATATTGATGATAGCAATAATTTAAAATATTAATATCATATTTAATATTGTAGAGATTATGGGTTTCAACCCTATGGTTTTATTGAAAAGATTAAAATTCAAAACAAAATCTATTACATCTGTAGTGAAAAATATATATTCATACTATTTAAACTCTGGTGTTACTTGTTAATTAACAACGTTGTTATTGATATTTTCAGGGAGAATACTTTACGGGAAATGCTGGAAATTTACTTCGGGAAGGCATCCTCGATTTGTGTGTTGCGATTAAACCAGAATCAATCTCACTCATAGATACTATCGCTCCCCCTGATTTCATCTTGAACTCAGTACTTGGAAACAGCGATGGTTATGTAAGATCATTGAATATATCTATCAAATATATTTTTCTTGTATGTTACTGTTCAGAATTATGGCAATTTTAACCCGTTGTAAGAAGTGAATACAAGCAATTGTAGATAATTTTTGATATCTATTCGCTTCTATTAAAACCGATTGTAATAAATATTAAGAATTCGCAGAATACTGTTATCATGTAGAAAGGTGTTGAAAATCTCTTTTCGTATTACCTAATTTAAGATTTATTATCATTTTTAGAAGAAATAAATATGCCGTTTTTCATTGTTTTAATTTTTATTATGTTATTTGCAGGTATACCAAAATTTGCAATCATCAATATTTTCCTATCCAGGAGCATTGACTAGACCAAATTGGTGGAAGGAAGTTGTTCACTGGGAAACCAAAGTACCATCAAAGCTTTAATAATTCTTATGATAATATATATAATACTTAGGTTGAGGTTTACCATATTAAATCCATAGGTTTTTATTATATTTTCTACATTTTTATCAAATATATTCACTGTTATAAAAATATTATTACATAAAAGATTGTTTTATTTTAAACCATTTCCACAATAATTAAAATACAGTAATGGAAGTCAAGGAAATCAGACATTCAAATAATGGGTCATCTTGATGGCCAATTACTGGTACCCAAGGTCATAGGTTGGAATCCCACAGCAATTTGCAGGATTAGATTCCCAATGGGTTGAGCGATTAGCTGACAACCATTTATTGAGAAAAGGACAAACTTTCAAGATATGTCACTGCTACAGGAGAGTTGAAAGATTGTCATAAAAGCATTTTGTACCTAATGACAAACCTACCAGGGTACATACAATAAGAATTCGATACAATCAATTACTAGGCAATGTCAAAATGGAGTTTTACTAGGTAAGTGCTTAGCTTTGTATCATCAAAGTGATTTAGCATTGGGTATAGTAGTGCTTCTCAAACTTTTTCTGTTTTTAAATTGAAAAAAAACACCACATTTACCGTTAAATACAGGATATTTAGTAATTTTGTAGATACTGCTTGCAGCACATTAATATTTGAGAATAAAAGTATACTTCATTTACTTAATATTTGAAAAATTTATAGCTGTGATCTACAAAAAAATATTAAGTGGCTTAATGAAAATGGTGTTCAGATTTATAAGCTGTTGCGGAAAGCATATTGATTATCAACACTGCTCAGAATCACAGGTATTCTTGCTTATCTAAAATTCTGTTGGACCTTATCATTCTCATTCTAACAGATATATTTTCTAGTACCCAGCTTAACAATCACTGGTATATATATAACTCAAGCTATTAACACTGAGTAAAGGCGGTAGCTTTTACCACTCATTATTTATAATTGATATTTTTTTCTACTTGTACCAGATGTTAAAATGTAACTTCACATCATGGATGATAGGTTGCTTTGGAGTGAAAATATTAATTTACCAATTCAAATGTTAAGACAATTTGGATTGATCTATATGAATACTTGAGGTACACCATATGTCGTTTTCTCATCCAATGACAATTGCTCCTACCAATACTGGATTATGGATGGTGCTGCCAGTAAATACTACTATAAGTCAGGATATTTTACATTCTTTTTTTCAGATTACAATAGTCGTGCTAATTTTTACTACAAGTATTCAGTTTTTCCTGTCTTGATAAAATAGAAATATAATTTTCTACTTATAAATCATAAATAACTAAATATTCTAAAGTTTTAATTCTAAACATCATGTTGGTAATTTAAAGTGCATTTTATTGATTTTTAAATTGACAATGAGGGCATTTGTTCATATCACTAATCATACGCAAAGTCCAAAGATTTACCATTTACCTTTTCAAATACTCATAGAATGATACTGCATTCACTTTCTGTCCTCTGTCACTTAAACATATGTGTTCAAAGATTACTTCTGTTATCACATTGGCGATTGAAAATTCTGGTGATTGTGGAGTGAAAAACTGAAGAATATATATAAAATACGTAAATAGTCATTACTTAATTATAACGCTAATCTCATAAAAAAATTCCCCTAAACGTAAGTAAATGTAGAAATAATTTTGATTGTTGAAAAAACCTTTTGTAAAACCAGTATCATAGGGAAAATGGTTGTGGGTGATAAGAAATTTAATAGCCTTTGGTAGAAAATGAATTTTAACTTAAATTTTAATGTAGATTTATTATACTCAACTCAACTCAACTAAGATGAACATTTAAATCATTTAGCTCTGGAGGTCTCGGGTTTGGATCCCACGGTAATTCACATGAAATTGAAACTTGCTCTATTTCTCTTTGCAATCTTACGATAGAGAGAACATCTACAGCATCATCAATTTTAGATACCTGGGGGAACACAGAATGAGAGAAGCCATGTTGCAAAGTGCTTAAGATGTTATTATTAATTTACTTCAATTTCATTTATAAAATGTAATGTTAGTATCGTATTTATGTTTAAGAATGAATCCAGATCGCAGCGTACCATTGGCAACTATTTTACCAGATTTCCCAGAAGGTCCCTTAACTGCATATAGGAAAAAAGCGTCTTTTGAATGGAGAAAATTGAAACTAGCAATTGATGGAGAGGATATGATTCGATACAAAGTAAATCGACAAGGAGATATTTTTTTCCATAGCATTTGCAGTAAAATCTAGTAAAAGTTTTTTTGTTTTTTATTTACCGTTCATCGATTATTATTCATCAATACGAGGCATACAGACTTAAGTGCCACATGCAAGATTATACACAGGGAGTGTCGAAATATAACATGTATATTTCACTTAAAAATAAATGTATTGCGTTTACAATTATTTCATAATTTATTTTTTCTATTACAATTTTAGCACATAATATGTACATAAAGAACCAAGTAGGTTAATATTAGACTGATTTATAAGTTACATAAATAGATAACATGTTACTTACTTTTTTTAAAAACATGTGTTATTTCAATCGATAGTTTTATTTATTATTTTTTCTTTCCCATTCTAGAATTTCATTTGGAATACCATACGAAATAATGAGGTCTTTCACAAGTCTTCTGTTACCTTACCTCTAGATGAGGAGAGATATTTGGCACAAAAGCGTATGATGGCCTTGCGTGCTTATAAATTACTGGCTGTGGAAAAGGTTTGTCATGTATTTTGATCAATTACAAATTTACTTATTACTATTTCTAATGTTCATAATCCACCATATCTAAACACAGAATTGGTTTCATCCACTGGTGTGAAAAAAGCATTAATAAGTGTAACCATCAAAATATTTTTCTTGATAGGTGATAAGAGCATAAAAATACTCGTTATGATAATATTCTTCTTTTTTTACGACGTTCACAGATAAAATTGAATCCTCGATCACTAGTAGCGTTATATGAAGCTCTTTTCATGTATGATATATCAAGCAGTGCCAAGCTTATAATAACGCATGGTATATTTGTAGATGTGATTAGAGGTCTCGGTACACCCAGACATGTTAAGTTCATTGATGCTGCTCTTAATTCAAAAATAAGTGGTTGCCTTGCTCTCAGCGAGGTAGCTCATGGCTCCAATGCTAAAGGCATGAGAACGACTGCAACTTATAATATTAAAACTAAGCAATTCATCCTACATTCTGCTGATTTTGAAGCTGCTAAATACTGGGTTGGTGGACTGGGTAAAGTATAAAATATCTACATTTTCCAAAAATATTGGCGTATAAGTTAAACCTCGAAAATTTTAAATAGATATAAAGTTAATTAAACCTATTCTCATACGTTTTATCCAACATGTAAGTCAGATAGCTGGCGATATTACTATAACCATAAACTTTATAACTGATATTATGATCTAGGTTTAAATACATGTAGCTCTCCTAATTTTAGGGTTTGGATTGTAAATATTATTACAACTGGAAACTGATAACACCTAATTTCAAATTATCTTTCACAGCTAACATGAAAGAAACATAGTAAATGTAGGTTGAAAATTAATCATTCTCTTGTATGGTTTATTGTTTTGTTTTACAGTGAAGTGTACGGTGTAAGTTACAGCTTAATAAATTAGTTCATTTTGAATATTTTGACAATCATCGTTTAGCTTAGTTGAAATCTTAATTGATAACTATATTCTGAATATAGGAAAGTGTGCAACACATGCCGTTATTTATGCGAACTTGAAGATGCCCAATGGAAAAGATCATGGCTTGCATGCTTTTATTACTCCTATTCGTTGCACACGCACTTTGAAGCCTTTCCCAGGTGTTATTGTGGGAGATCTTGGTGAAAAAATTGCCTTAAATGGTGTTGACAATGGGTAAAAAAAATTTATAGTACTAATGTCTATTGGTCAAAATATAATGATTTAAATAATTTTATTTCAAAATACTTATTATTGATATCACTGCATTTATTAAAACGCTTTTCATATACAACATTTTTAGTTTTGTAATGTTCAACTCATATAATATACCTGTTGAAAATTTGCTCAACAAACTGGGAGATGTGAATGAGGAAGGAAACTATGTGTCTTCAATCCAAGATTCCAACAAGCGATTTAGTGCATCACTAGGAATCCTATCAGGGGGACGTGCACAGACTACAGGATTAGCGAGTAATCAACTTCAGAAAGCCATTACTATTGCCATTAGACACTCCTCAGTTAGAAAGCAGTTTGGATCTGAAGGTTCCAAAGAAGAATTTCCTATCATCGAATATCAGCAGCAGGTAAAGCTGAACTGTTACGCATATATTGTTATCGTACCATAACTGCTAGATTTAAAAAATATATATAAAAACGCAGAACTGGATATCATATGGTTACTATCGATTCTCATGACTTGAGTATGCAGAAATGCATATACAGTGAAACCTTGATTTTACATTTTTGAAGAGACCGACGTATAAAAACTAAATGCGTATATAAAATGTGATGGGTCTCTATAATTTCTATAAATTGCACGCAAATAACAGGGAAAACTTGTATTTTGGGCATGAAAAATTGGGGTTCCGCTGTTCTCCACAGATGGAGTGCTCATTTTTAACTTCTTTCGTGAAATCCGTATGCTCCACTTTTGGAACTGGCCTGGTATAAATAAACGAAAATTCGTTATTCTTTTTGCTTTTATGCAGCTACTTTCCTTAGTAATATTATGTTATAATCAAGCTACAACTCAGGTTAATCTATCTTAAAAGTCTCTCGTGGCACTTATCACACCGTATCATTAATAATATAATGACGTAATAAGTAATGAGAATGACGCAAACTGTACTTATGAGGGTGAAAATAGCATTCTAATCCAGCAGACCAGCAATTGGCTCATCGGGTTGTGGGACAAAATAAAAAAAGGAGAACAGATTAAAACTCCTTATAAAACGGCAGAATTCTTAAATAACTATAAATACTTAGAAAAATTGACTTACATACCGAAAACATCCAAGGAAATAGTAAAACCAACAAGTCAGTATGTACATATAATATCAACTCTTATGTTTAATGTTTCAATGATACTCTAAACGACGCATTGACTCATTACTCTTTTGGTGACAGGATATATGAAACAACAAAGACATGCACATAAAAAAATCACATTATCAAGAATAGTTCTTACCAAGTGGGTAATAGTGAACGGAGAACCTCAATATATCCTAGCTTATTCATATCAGTTTGCTGGATGAGGGAAAGTTCCCCATAAAAAGCACACAGGACACAGGTCTCAATAGCATACATGGTAGTCGGTTTTTTCTAGCTTTAGAAATTCTGTAAATAGCCTATAGGGAAGTCTATTGTACATAAACTAATTATTAAAACATTTTATTTCTTTCCAGACTTAATAAACTCTTATAGATGGCTCATGCAGTACATGTTGAAAATGACATATGAGAAAGTTGAAAGACTATTGAAAGAAGGAAAAGACAAGTTTTCCGTGAAAAACGATACACAAGCATACCATGCTGTTACTCTATCTAGTGTATTTGCCGAGGTATTTTGTTATAACTCTCAATTTGTTGTTACACTATAAACTTAGTATATTTTGTGAATTTTACTGCCTTGACACAATAATTAATACAAAATACTTTCCATTTTAATAATTAATAATTTAATATTATATTAAATATAATATATACCATGATTCACTAGTATAAAGAGAATTCAAGAGGATAGATACATTGATTAACAGGAATTAGTTTTAACTTTTTGAATCCTAAACAATGACATATTGTTGTTGGTGATAATCGTTTTGCGTTTTTGTGTCTACCTTTTTGAAGCGTGCTAACAACTGGGAAAGGAATATGTTTAAAAATAATATAAGTTTTTTTGTCAAATATTATTAAAAATTGTTGCATATCAAGCCATTGGGAATCTCACTAGGATTCTGAAAAATACCATCAGCCAAAAGATTAACCAAGCACAATATTATATCCCTGATAGTCTACATTGATTTTAATATGACTTCAGTAATCTAGTCTATAATATGTGCCACGTGGGCGTTGCGTAAATCATGACAGATGTGGTTGTATCTCATAGTGGTCACCCTTGCTCTTCGAAGGAATATAAAGCGCATTTTACAATGCATTAATAGTCCCTTGAATACTCCTGATGAACTTATTTAAGCATGTTAGCACCATCAGCATATTCAAGGCCACACATCTTTGGAGTGGAATAACATACTTTTTAACATCAATATGCCAATTTTATTGTTCTTTCTTGTTTGTTAACATTTTAGTTATTGTAATGAGCACTCTTGTCTCATGTTATAAGCTTTTATAAACCACAAGATTGCGCGTATTTTTTTTATTTCAGCACACAATTCTTGACGTCTTTTACAAATTTGCAATTGAAGTGGATGATGAGGATTGTAAGAGGGTTTTGCTGAAATTGGTCTCTCTGTATGGTGCCTGGTCGCTCGAGAAACACCTTGCATCTTTATATATTGTTAGTATGATCAAATAATAGTGCAACAATCTAACATCAGAGAGAGACTGGTAAATATATTACTCGTATATCCCCCAGTGATATACAGTAAACGTGAGCACTTTGCTGCCAATAGTTACAGGTTCGAATCCCACTAATCACATTCAAACATGCAGATCTGGATGATCAAAGGGTTGAGCTGACAACCGATTCTTATGAAAAAAATCTGTCAAGTCTCCATTGTATAGATCCATTTATAATCTATTTTCTGAAGTGAAAATTTTCACACTGTGGTGATCTATATGCTCCACTTTCGGATCAGATGAGGTACGATATATAAATAATTGTTTGTAGAGGATACTGGGAGTATTGTATAAAACTTAGACATGAAGAAAAAATGCACCTTTTATCGCCTCCAAAGTCTAATAGAGATATTTTGTATCCCGTATTTTATACCCGTGGATGCCAGAAAGAATTCAAGTTAAATATATTCCAGCATCTTAAAAGGCTTCAAATATAATAAATACTATATAATTATTGGAGCATATGGATGCTGCCATGACTTGAGATGTTATTTTAACTAATATTTTTCTGTACATTACCAAAATATAATATTATATTTTCAAAACTATGTTTGCAGGGAGGGTTTTTCAAAGGATATGCTGGAAATCTACTCCGAGAAGGTATAATCGATTTATGTCTTGCCATTAAACCAGAATCAGTATCTCTCGTGGACACTATTGCTCCCCCTGATTTCATCTTGAACTCAGTTCTGGGAAATAGCGATGGAAATGTAAGTTTGTTAAATATGAAATCTCCATCTTCTCGCATGTCGAATATAGTAATAATTACTGAATTACATTTTGAAGTAGTTATTTTAAGAAATATATTCTATATCTTGGTTATATGCATTTATATTGTTTTCAATTACAGCTGTACCAGAATTTGCAATCTTCTATATTTAATAACCCAGGAGCGTTAGCCAGGCCAAATTGGTGGAAGGATGTGGTCCACTGGGAATCCAAAATATCATCAAAACTTTAAAAATTTCATATCATAATTATTATAACATATCAATATTAGTTCAGGTTTATGCATTTTTTGTTTTCTTTTAGACATTTTTTATCAAATATCTTGATCATTATTAAATATTTCGATAATTAAAATGTTTTTTTAACCTCTCCTACAAAAAGTACATTTGAATTTTCTTTCCATAATACAACGCGTACTCTAAATTCTGACAGATGCATGACATGAAGACAATAATAATCCAAAAGATTTATTTTCAAGTATTTATTATCAGCATTTAATAGTTACGACAAATGTTACAATATTTCATAATTTTTTTACAAAGAATTGAAGATACTTATACTAGATATATTTTTACATTAAATACTCGAAATTTGCTGTAGGATTTAATGTAAAATTTCATAAATTTTCATTCATATTTATTTTATTATTACATCAATAATTTCCATCTACGGCATTCAATGTAGGGATTTTTTTATTAATATATTGTATAAAATAACTGACAAGTAATAGACATAAAAGTTATTAAAACAATATTTCTCTAATTAAAACTCAGCTACAAAAACACATCAAACACAATGTAAAAACACAATTAAAACTAAATACATTTAAGTCAATCATGAATAAAAAGAATTATCATTTTCAATTTATTCAAACAGTCTAAATCTTCGAATTCTTTGATTACCAGTCAGCTTTATCAATTATAACGAAGCTTAAGAATCTTTAGAGTAATACAGAATAAAACTCACTTCCGAGTAAGGAAGCTATTGGACTGTTCTGTCTTTGCAGACATATAATAATTCTGAACATTTAATTTTAAATTTGATATATACAATATTTCTGTCTGATATTATGCCTAATACCATCCCTTCTAAAAATATAATTTCAATCACCAAATTTCCATAGATATAAATGGGACAAGTTTGAAAAATTTAAAATTCAAAAAGAACATTTATGAAGATTGATTTTCTGACTATTTGATATTTTTACAAAATTAAGAATCCTCTATAAGAATTTGTATCATTTTACATATTTATGCAATAGTATTTCCTATGAAATCAACATAATTTACTCAATTTCCTTTCTTAAGTTAAGAGACCGATTAGCAGTTGGTATTCATAACATTCTTTCCCACTTAGTTAGTCAAGTGTTCATACTTATTAACAAGGCATTTGCAATAGGTCCAGTACATTATAAAATTAATTACACAATTCCCATAACAGAATGTAAGTAACTTGAGAACTCCTATGGATAACTTTTTAACACATACCCCATAATCTTTTTATAGACACAATTTTACTACAATACACAATTAAGTCATGCAGAGCTCTCGATTCATAAAAATAATATTCATGATGAATATTCAATTGTTATACATTAACCAACATTAATTACCCATCGAGTGAGGGAACTACATGCTAATGTTCAACAGTCCCTTTTCCAGTTTTTTAATACATGTTACCATAATTGTAAAAAAATGTAAAACACCGTTATTCTTGAATTATAATGTCTTTCCATTGACAATTAAGAGGACGAAACTAATTATAAATTAGTATATCAAGTCTTAACCTGACCCAACTATTCTCTAGGCTGATCAGTTATCGACGTCTTAGAAGGCCACTAAATAGTATCTATGGAATTTATTCTGGCGAGTTACGGGATGTAGACATGACCTGGGAAGGCGCAAGAATACTGACAGGTAACAGGGATTCTCGGAGGCGGCATGTGGTGTCCATATGCTCCACATAGAAAGCGGATATGGAACAAGAAGAAGACAGAAGAATGTCTGTAGACATTAGCAAGTAGCTCGATTCTACACAAGTGCTTTCGACAATGATATCCAGTTAATATATGTGTTTTTAGTAAAAAATAGCTCTATGAGATGCTAGAAATAACATCCCAGATGACTCACCACTGTTTGCCATCTTCCAGGCACCATATGGATTGAAAAAGAGAAGAGCCATATGGCTGCAGGTCATTTCATATTCATAGTTTTCTTTGTTCAGCACATATTTCCAAAAGCAGTTATTATCGTCAAATGCTCTGTGGCAGTACAGTTCAGTCGAATTCCACCCATATACAAACTGTTATAATATTAACCTAAGTTTAAATATAGATACACTGGATTGTCAGTAGTCTGACATTGTTTAACAATCAACAAATCTATTAAAGTTAATATCGTATTAGCTAGATAGATTTTCAATCATCCACGGATGCGTCAAGACATCTTTTAACGGCAGCCGTCCTTCTGGGTTTACCACTACAAGCTTCGAGATCAAATCCTTTGCATTTGCACTAACAAAGTCCGGATATTTTATATCTGCTGAAAGAATTTTACGATATGTTTGGCCATATTCTCGTGCATCAAATGGAGGCTGTCCGACTATCATTTCATAACAGAGAATACCTAAACTCCATAAATCTACTGTGTATGTGTGTGATTTTCCTTGTACCATTTCAGGGGAAAGGTAATCCACCGTCCCACATAATGTAAACCTTCTGGATGATGGAGCGTGAACAGACCATCCGAAGTCAGCTATTTTCAATTCTCCGTTGCTCCCTACCAAAATATTCTCAGGCTTTATGTCTCTGTGGATGACTTTTTTAGTATGGCAATACATTAAAGCATTGCTCAGATCTCTTATGTATCCCGCTGCTCTCTTTTCTGTAAATCGTTTATTGGGCTGATCCTGTAAGTGTTTGTAAAGTGCGCCATTCCTGGCAAACTCCAATATTAAATATACTCGCTTGTCATCATGGAAGTATCCGTACATTCGAAGTATATTAGGATGACGGAGATGCGTCTGAATTTCCACTTCGCGTCGGACCTGATGCTCCACCTCTGCGGCCTGTATTTGATTTTTGAAAAGCACTTTGATAGCGACAACATACTTAGATTGTTTCTCTCTAGCTAAATAAACATTGCCGAATTTACCTTTGCCAAGCGGTTTTCCGAGATCAAAGTTTTCTAAGCACCAGTTTTGCTTTTTCGGTGCAGATTCTTGTTCTGGCATCGACGGAGCTGGTTCAACAACTTTATCTTCTGACGTAATAGGTGGCGTAATAAAATTTTGTATAGGATATTCAGCTTTCGGCTTGATGGACTCTGATGAGACTTGCTCTAGCTTAAAAGCAACTTCCTCTTTATTTATGGTGTCTTGAGATTCTACATAATTAAGTTGTGATACGACTTGCTCTGTTTTAGAAGCAATTTCTGCTTTATGTGCGGGCATTTGTGATACTGCAACGTGTTTAAACTCCGTCGGTTTGTTGATTCTAGTTGGAATCTTCGGAATTTGTTGTGTTTTAACTGTGACGGGTTGCTTGACTGCTGCTGTCATGGCGATGTTTTTATATTCCCTGATGACCGTCGTCGAAGATATAGGTTTACTTTTGACGACTTCTTTATTTATATTCATCGGCTGAATCCGCGACAGCATAGGTTTGATAGGTTTTGTAGACTGAACAGCTGAAAATTGTCTTACATTCAACGGTTTGAAAGCACGGTCTTTGGGGTTGATAACTTTTGAATTGACTTCATTAGATGCCTGGGTGCCAACTTTATTAAAACTAGTCTTTGAATAAGGTTTTCCTGTCGGATTTATCACTTTGTATTTATCAATAACATTTTCTTTGTCGGCAGATTTCTTGAAACCGTCCATCGCGAACGACACAAATTGTTACAAGTTTGAATTTTGAAGTTTACAGAGAACGGTTACAGGGATAACATTATAAAAAATATAATTGTATAATTATAAGTACTGCCAGTTAAAATATTTTTTAATCGTACGAGAATATTCAATGCCATTGTCATTGATCCCACAAATTTGGAAAACGCACAATTTTTTTTTAATTTATTGATTTATTTATATTATACAAATTTTATTTTTAATATTTGATTCATTCGTTTCAAGTTTTTAAATTAAAATGTATTAAATTTTAGAGTTATTTATAAGCCATGGTTCACAAACATGCTTATTAAAATTTGCCACTGCTTTAAATTATTTTATAAACTAATTAATAGGGGGCGGATTATTGTTATCTAATTTAGGGGGCCGTGGCATAAAATTATTTGGAAAGCACTGGTTTAGACATTAAAGGTTATTACAAATTTTAATTACATATAAAAATAATAATTTAAGAAATAGTTCAGTAGGTAAGAATCATAAAAATAGTGAAAAACATAACGTAAAACAAAATTATACAATTACGTGCGAACTTACATAATGCATATATTAAATGGCTAGTGAATAAACAGTCAAATAATTAGTAACCAGACAATTGCATGCAAGATAGCTGCGCACTGGACAAGTGCTCAAATGACAAGTGCACACATAGGCAACCGCGCACACGACAAGTGCTCATAAAACATCTGCGCACACATTGACGTACTCACATTAATTAACACAGAAATATTTAGACATTTTACATTTAATTCACGTAGTTAAAGGATAGGTAGATTTTTGTATTTTATTTTAAATAATACATAGTCACTCACAACAAATAAAATTTTGAGATATTGGCGATTTTGTGTTTTTTTGTGTGCGTAGGTATCTTGTGAGAACTCGTTGTGTGCGCAGTTGTCTGGAACCCAAATAACCATATCAGTTAAAGTACATACAAAAGAATTCATGAACAATGAAACTAGTATGCTTTCACTGTTAATCGTCAAAATATTCATAATCTAACTCAACCTAACCTTACCAATAAAAAGAAACATTATATATGTTTTATTTTAGCATTCATAAAATTCTAAGCAATGTAAGCTTCAGCTAAAACTTACTGTGCAGTCATTGATTACTTTTATAATGTATGCCTTATCCACGCTTAACACCGTAACCGCAATATATATAAATAAAATGAACAAATATAGATACAAATTGCACAAATATAGTTATAGTCATATAAGCAGGTTCTTTTTATATTACAATCACTTCAGTAGGCATTAGATGTCTTTTGTGATTGACAAGTTGAAATTGAAAATTTATTATGTATGAGAAATCGAATTGGTAAACATTCTTATTTCAGAAAACAATGTAAATATCTATCTCTGCAATAAATTACAATTGAAAATAGTTTAAGTTATAAGACTGATTTGTGGGTTTGATTTTGTAAAGATGGAAAATTTTTAATTACATATACATAATTATAACAAGTTTTACTCTTTAAAATCTTTGAATATTAATAGTATGAGTTCACACAGCTTAATAATTATTGTGGTGTACTTGTTCTGTAAAGCCGAGTCGGTGATGGGTTTTGATAATCAGTAAATTGAAATATAATTATTGTTGTATGCGAAAGAGAAAAGAAAGAATATTTTGTGCGCTTTATTAGCAAACTCAAAATATTTAATTTAAAAATTAATCGATCAAAATTATTATATGTTATAATATTTATATTTGTCATAAATATTTACAAATTCATATACTAAATGCTATTGATGGAATATATTATATTTATCTATTTAACACCTACATTCTTTTTAGATATATTCAAAATAATAAATATATTGGCGATATCTCTGACAAAAGAGAGTTAGAAGACCTAGTCAGTGCTATTACAGATAATTTATTAAAGACTGAAAAATTGAATTGCATTTCGATCATCACAGACAATGTTTATTTGGATATTTTTGATAGTCAATGGTTTCGGTCAAAACTAGCAATTCCTTCTTTAATGGTAAATATTATAAAATTCTACATTTAGTGTGAATTCAAATAAAAAAGTGTTGATTGTCATATGAATTAACTCATGTATCAGAAATCAGCTTGAGAATTTTGCAATTATTTACTTTAGCTGGAAAATTTAGGATATCAGATTGATAATAGTATATAATTACCATTCAGAGTAGTCAAGGATTAAGAGCTCACCACCAAAATCATTATAGACATTATAATTACAAATATATATATATCATATACAATATATACAAATAAAACATAATTTCATTTTAAATATTTATTTAAATAAAATAAAATTTTGTGCCCAATGCATACTAATCTCAAACAAATTAATCGTTAAATTTTAATTTCTAAATAATTAGTCGATATTACGTTGAATATGGTATACATTTGATATTGATTTGGATATCGTATTATGAAAGGTTGTTGTTGAGGAATATGAGGACCTCCTGTCACCCAATTTTGATACACTTGAATCGTTAAGACAAGTACGAAAAGATGGATGCCAACTATATATTATTATGATGGCCAATGGAATGCAAGTTACACGTTTACTTCGATTCGGTGACAGGCAAGTAATTTGTGTAAGTAGAATACTTAGAACTATTGACTGATGGTGCTTAATGGGGGGAAAAAAATTTAATCTTCCAAGTCTGCAATGCAAACCAAAATAGTTGGCTATGTGACTGTACTTAATTTATTTCTAATTTTATTTGGTGAATAATTTGATATTCACTCATACTGATGAAAATTTATCTTGATATCAGAATTGTTAAAGAATTAACTATATTATTTTGTTTGCTTACTCAACACACCCTAGTAATTTAATTAGTAATATTTCTAATTAGCATAGAGGTTTCATAAATAATTAACTTTACCCATTGAATGTTAATTGATAGATATCGTGTGATTGATACAAGGGCCAAGTTTGTTTTGCTACATGACTTCCGGATTTTTAAACCAGATGTGCAATACTTATGGAAAAGGATAGTCAATGTGATTTTTATCAGGCATTATATTGGAAATGCACATAAAAATAATGACGAATCTTGGTTCGAGCTCACCACTGTGCCTTTTCCATCACCAATTCGAGGAGTTTTGGTGCCGCGTAGATTGATCACATGGAAGAACAAAAAAAAGGCGGATCTATCATTCTTATTTAATGACAAAACATTTGATCTGAAAGGACACAGTCTTCACGTGGTTGCGTTGCCTCATGTACCAGCAATAGTTGTAAATTCGAAAGCAAACAAAAATGAAACAAGTTTTGGTGGAATGGAATTTGAGGTAAACATAGATAGACTAGATAGAACAACTAATAATTTATATCCATATATAAATATACTATCCTAATGTTATGTGATACACTGGAAAAACTCTTGCTTAATAATATTTTATTTAAAATGTAGATTGTTTATTATATGTTCACTTAGTATTAGAAATATGTTCACCGTGAATTAGAGGTTTCATAAGGTCTAGCTGTAACGGTTTATCAACCTGCAAATGATAGAATTTCTCACAGATGTGCAATAGATACAATCAAGACCAACGGAAATCAAAATCCTTCTCTATTTGCTCACACCATGAGTATATGGAAGTAATTTTAGCAAATCAATCATTCTTGCTTTGGACATATCATTCTATTTTGCCTTTCAACAAAATTTACATTCAAAGTTTTTATCAAATGTAAATAAATGCTGATTCCCCACAGTTGAAGACACTTCTCTCATGATACCCCATTTCCACAAATCTCGCTTACACTGCGTCCTACCATTATCATCATCATCTTTTACTGTAACCAACTGTGAGGAATAGTCTCAGTATATATATTACTTAGTGGGTACATAAAATCTTAGACATAATGCTTTTATGAAACCTGTCAAATATTTTATTTAGCTGAAATCTGGAAACTGTTAAAAAATGATTATGCTTTTTTGAAGATAATGAGGACATTCGCTTCGGCAATGAAATTTCTTCCTAAACTTTATGAGCCCAAAAATGTCATTAAAGAGCAGTGGGGACACAAACAATTGAATGGATCGTTTTCTGGTCTGTTGGGAGAGATGGTGGATGGCCATGCAGATATTGCATTAGGAAACTTACATTATACCCCGTACCATCTTCAACTAACCGACCTGACAATACCTTACATAACAGAATGTCTCACATTTTTAACACCCGAGTCATTGACAGATTACTCATGGAAGACTTTGATTCTACCTTTCAAGTAAGTAGAACAAAGTTTTACACTTTCAATAGTCAGCTATTTGTCATACATACATACAGTCATGTCGTACATATAGTTATTTTTGTATTTTTGGGTTAGTGTAGTAGTTTTCTTAACCACCCTCCAAATATGAAGCATATGCATCTACAATATATGAAGACTTAACTTAACAGATTATTTTTGACAAGGATTAGCTATCAACCAATTACTCAATTCATTTAACACCCAGTGAATGAGATAAGGTGTTTGAACCAATGACTTCCAATACCAACACCTACTCACTCCGTATCAACCACAGAGAAGTATTAAATGATATTATTTATTTTGGTTTCAGAAGTAGCATGTGGATTGCTGTGTTAATCGTTTTATTCATGAGTGGACTGATATTTTTTGCTCTGGCTAAATTTCACTATAAACTGAACACTTTGTCTGAATCACTAATAATGGACCAGGCATCGAAAGAAAGTAAATTTAGGAAAAGTAAGTATTTGTAGTGGATATTTTGATCGAATAATTATACTGCACAATTAAATATTCTGCAAACTATGAATTATTAGCTAAATTAATTGAGAGAAATAACATAGTTTATCAGAAGAAATGGATGAGGCTACGATTTATTTTTAAATATTAATATTAGTACTTTATAATTATGGTATGAAGCATATTTTCTCGTAATATAAGAAATTTATCATTTGTATTAAATATTAAAAAAGAAAATCATCTATTCACTTAATCCTGTCACATCACATTGTGCAAATATATGCGAAGAACCACATTATTGGCTCAGATTTATACTATCAATCCTCAAACTAAACGGCATGCAGAACTAACGTGCTATCAAATGATACTCTACAAACAAATTGGTTTAATTTTTGTATCTATTAGTACTAGGAAAGAAATATTCAAAACATTTTGATGTAGTTATGCTATAAATACGTTATATCTATATATCCCTTCAGCAGCCAAGAGGTAAGCAAGTGCGCTTCAGTACTGTTTTCAAAATTCAAAAATGCAGTGCTGGATATCCAATGGATTGAGCTTCTGGCTGACACTCAATTCTTTGGAAAAAAGATGTCAAGATAAAGTGTTTACATTTTGAGGATTCATCTAATCTATTTCTGGAGTGGACAACTTCTCATTGTGGAGACCTATGTTGGAACTGTTAGAGCATTTTTAGAACTGACTTGATAAAAAAAGATACTATACATATTGTACTTTAACTATTACTCTATAACCAGTGGCATAGCTACATATTCAACACCCTATAGTAAAATTGCTGCACACCCTATAGTTTCTGGTTTTTTTTTAGCTCTCACTTTAATTTTTACAGGTGATAACAAAAATAATAGCCAACCTAAAAAAGTTATAGGACTATACCTTTTCGAAGAAATGCCAAACAGTATTCTTTATACATTTGGAATGTTGTTAGTGGTATCATTACCAAAGTTACCATCAGGATGGTCACTACGAATGCTGACTGGTTGGTATTGGCTTTATTGTGTATTGGTTGTTGTTTCCTATAGAGCGAGTATGACAGCAATTCTAGCCAATCCGGTCAGAAGGTTAGTGAATCTTTATTTGTTAGCTATTTGCTCTTAAATTAATGTTACAAATATTTTTTGTTCAGGATTTTGACCTCGTGAAAACTATTATTTTTTTGTATAGGGCAGGTACCTTATATTTATTCTACGCCCCCTCCTCTGTGAAAATTATATGAAAAAAACATTTTCTTGTAATTATATTAAATTATAATTTGTAGGGTGACCATCGATACAATAAATCAATTGGCAGATAGCTCAATCACCTGTGGAGGATGGGGTGATGAAACGAAAATATTTTTTGTCAACTCTCATGACGAGAGTGGTAAAAAGATTGGAGAAAAATTTGAAACAGTGAACAGTGCTCAAGAAGGCGTGCTTAGAGTCGCTAAGGGAGAACTTGCATATTTCGAGGACATATACTTCTTAAAACATCTTATTGTGAACCACCAGCAAAATAATGAATTACGTAAAAATCATATGATTTCGCCCAGTAAAATTAATGAAACTCAAACGGTTTTGACAAACACAATTGAAAATAGAAATTTACATATCATGGAGGATTGTGCTATGCATATGCCTATATCAATTGGACTACAAAAGAATTCTCCCCTTAAACCAAGGGTGGATAAACTTTTAAGGAGAATAATGGAAGCTGGTCTCATTAAAAAATGGTTAAATGATGTTATGGTTCCAATTTCTGCTGCTATGTCATCTGATGAAAAAAATACGAAAGCCCTCATGACCTTACAAAAATTATATGGTGGATTCGTTGCTTTGGGTATTGGATATTTACTGAGTATAATATGTTTGATTGGGGAATATGTTCACTGGTATTATTTTGTGAAACGTGATCCAAACTTTGATAAATATGCATTGCATCTTTATTATCGTTCTAAAATATAATTTAGTATATTTTTATAAGTAACATATTATTATGTAATGCTTTTATAAAGAAGACTTGGGTTTTATATTATTTTTAGACAATTATTATTTCAAATCTTAACTAATATACACTGACATTTTTTCTAAAATAGAAAGCACTCAATTAAAAAAGAAAAAAATTACAATCCAGTACAATCTCAATATTTTCAAATATTTTATTATAACTA
>JAGVSQ010000416.1:0-13541 GCA_022683975.1 Rhyacophila evoluta | reverse complement strand
CATGTTTTTATTTGTTTTCTCTTTAGTCTATTTTTCAAAATAAAATATTTCCGTTAACAATTCAAAACTACTGCAACATAAATTTATTAAGATGGCAATTGAAACCACACTAACCTGATACTCCTACAATAGCTTTCATCACTGTTGAAATACAAAGGATGACTGTTGTGTACCCTCCAAATAGTGGTAGCGCCAATTCTAAGCATAAAGCTGCATCATTCAAGACATCAGCCACGAGTCTCCATTTTTTGCAGTCAGCATCTAAGGATGTCCTAAATATAATGGCATTTTATTAATATTAATAGTTGAGAAAATCGAACGATACTGTATTTTAATTAAAGCGGAAACCACATAGAAAACTTAGTTGTCAGTATATTTATACGCAGACAACCCATAAAGTTTTTTCAACACATTATATAAATAATCAAGCTTCAATCTTATGATAAAATTTGTTTATAATAAATTGAATATCAGTTAAATTTTTGATAAAACACATTATCGTTGTAAGGTATGGTGGTAATACTAAATATATTTACCCTTTCCACCATGCAAATGCGATTCTGCCTATATGACCAGTTCCGTCTTTTAAGACCCATGTTATCGTAGCTGCGAGGGGAGTTGCTTCTACATTACCCACACCAACTCCTTTCATAACAGCTTGAGTCGCTAATATACCTGGAACACATTGGCAATCTCAACAATGGATCTCATTAGATCTTCACTGCTATTTTTGTAGCGCAGCATAATCACTTACTTATTTATACTATGTTTACGTCAAGGCATTTCGAGTATATGAATCCTTATGTGAATATTTATTTTGACAATTGTTTGATGGAAGTATTTCATGTCAGTCAATCATTTAACTTGTTGGGCATTTTTATCCTGTATTTCAGTAAATATTAATATCATAGGAGTTAAATTTGATAACTTATGGTGCCAAAAAATTCATGACTGTACATACATTCAAACTTATTTTTTTTAAATAAAATTATTTACCATTGTAAATAAATTAAAATGAATTTTTTATAAAGGCCTCCTGTTTTTCATTGAAACACCACTCTTCATTATTAAAAAAATATATTCTGTACATATTATAGATTGAGAATACATACCAGTAATTGTACTACAGAATGCTTGAGTAGTATCCCATATTTGATAACTCGTATAGTCTTCACTCACGCTGGCTGGATAACCTTGAGGCAAAAATATTTCATGTAGAAAATTTCTGACTCCATCATGTATACTGCTCTTAGTGGAACTCTCCATGGAGATAGGCACAAGAACATTCTGATCTAAAACAAACAATTGTGCAGTTGGGTGGTATTTTTGTTAATTACTTTTTATCAAAAAAACTCTTCACTATTAATCTAAAGAGAAAACTTAAGTATCTGCTATAATATTTCGAATGTTTTCAAGTTGGAATAGTTTCTTAAATATTTCAAACCATTTTTTTGACAAACCTATTAGCTATCCATAATAATATCAATACTTCAACATCAGATTTCGGTTTAATTTTTTATTGATTCAGTTGCTGCATATTGCATCGTAATGATTCATATTTCTCATTTACATATATATTCATGTTTACAACATAAGTTCTCGTGAAACTCCCAGAAACTTTCTGATCATTTATGTCTAACTTAATGAGCTTGGGCGTCTAGGGAGTCTCAAAAAATGATTTCTCTCATTAACTGCAATTCTGTTTACTACCTAAGGTGAAAATAGAGTTACGTTTTCCACTTTCGCAATAAAAATCATTAATATTTTACAATTTTTTCAACTAAAATAGTATAATTTTCGAACAATCCGAGAGTAATACCATAATTTTTTAAGAAAAAAACGAATAAATAAATAAAAGAAAACATATTTTTTTAGCATACCAGGTGGTTGAACATAGTGTATTTCTTTTCCTAAAGAAGAGTTACTTTCTGATAAAAGAAAGCTTTTATCATTCTCAGAAACAGATTGTGATTTTACCGATGTTGTGTCCTTATCGGTAAAAGATTTTATTTTTTCTTCAAAAGGCAGAAGTCTTTCTAAAAATATATATAAGCATGTCAACAAATTGTATTTAGGCTAGTAAGATATTATATAATTAATTTATAGCATATGCTTGATTACGTACCATATTTAAAGTCTGTTATGATACTCATGCCTTAAAAAATATATTATAATAATCTCAACCGGCAGCTTGTTTACACGATTACGGCTGACAGCTACGTTGACAATTACAAAGTACAGCTGTTTTTGTTTATGGTAACATATTGCCATCATGAGGGGAAATGAATGCTGCCATTAGTATTATAGTAATAAAAAAAATCATAAATTCATCAAATTAAATCAATGTTTCTAGGCTATAATTAATTACATAGCGATTGATTTGAATAATAGATTGATGCTATGTAATATTTTAAAGATTCCGTTAACAGTAACGCTATACCTCTGAAAACTTTCAAATAATTATTACTGATTGTGATTAAAACAAAAGAATAAAGTTTTGATGCCTAACAATTTTTGTTTTTAGAGTTTTATAATATAATTCAAGATCAAAATGAAAAAGAAATTGTGGTTTTTGCCATCAGAAGTTGTTGTTCATAATAAACCCCATGACATATGGGTTATAATAAATGGGAAAATATTGGATTTAACAAATTTGGTACAAGAAAATCTAAAAAACGAGGTAAACAATTATATGCAGTTGCCAGAACTTCATAATTGTGATATTAACGATGAAATAAAATGTATCATAATTTTAAATACCAGAATTCAGTACTTTCTGCAATCATGTTGAACATAACCAATTTTTAAAACGCTTAATTTGTAGAAAACGTCAATGGTTTGATTATATAATTATGATTATTTAATCAAATAAAAATTCCCCATAAATTGCATTCTTTTTTCAGGAAATTCTCCCTATTCTTGCACTTGCCGGAAAAGACGTAAGTCATTGGTTCAACGAATTGGGAACATTCAAAACATTTATTCATCCGGTGACAGGAAAACGAGTTCCTTACAATGCTGTTTTACATTTCACCAAAGAATTTCAGGATATTGGATGCATTGATTCTATTGCTGAATTACCGTGGTGGAGAGATAATAAATATGTCATAGGATTCGTAACTGTTAATGCCAGACCGCTAAGAATTATTAACTCCTTGACAGGTGAATTACTAAAATAATTATGATTTTTTCTATTAGTAGATCACAAATACATAATTTATTTCAACTTTTTTGAATATCTACAAAAACATACTTCGGCTATGTTATCTATTTTAAATTCGTTTCGTGAAACTAAATTCTACAACAGTATATCACATAAATTGTTTGGATCATATGTTCGCAAAGTTTGCTGTACGGCTCCCTTGTGTGCGCTGAAGCCTTCTAGGGGGGCGGTACTGGGTTCAAAGTAATTTTCGGAGCATTTGAGAGATCTAGGTGGCAAAGATTTTCTATAAGAGAAATTAATAACTATACATTACGCTAGCTAAATAAACAAGAAACTTATACTTTTGAATTCATTTGGGGAGTGGGGGGGCGCTCAGACACTTCGGAGGCGTTGGCTCTCTTATTATATAAGACATTGACACTAGCTAAAAAACAAACCTGAAAGAGAGGCGGTGAGCAATTTTAAATATTTTTTTTTGAAAAGGGGGCGTTAGGCTAAAAAAGATTGTGAATCTGTGGTTTAGATATACATAAACATTACGGTTGGATTCATTTTATATTTCACATAACTTTATGTTAAGAATTTATGAAACTGACAAATGAAAAGTTTACAATTTAACATTTAAATTACTTTCGAATTTGGAACATCAAACATTCCCTTATGGCGGTAGAAAATTTTAAGACGTGAGGAAATTTAGTTAAATATAATCATTGCTATGCACCTTGGCATAATTGCTCCAAGCGCAAGAATCATAGAGGGCGCAAAATTAGAAAGGATAACAGAAAGCACAATACAATATAACATTAGTCGAAGGCTAAAAAAACGAGAAATTATACTATTGTGAAGGATGCGACGATTTCTCGTTCGAAAATAAATTGTGCCAGAAAGGAAAGAACACAGCGATTTTACTTGCTCCAGGGTGCTGAATATGTAGCCACACCACTAGCTATACACATTTTTACTACTATGTCTAAAAGATCGGCTTTAAAGCTTAGAATACATTATGTATAATCAATTATTTACGAACCGTTTCAGATTTTTCAGTGGTTTTAAATGTTTGTGAGGAAGAAACGTTTTACGAAATCGCCGAGCGTTATAAGCTGTTCAATAGCGCTTGTCTGCAGGACTATTCTTGGTGGCATATTGATGAGCCAATCGATATGTCTATGACACTTCTTGGTAACCGCATCAGTGATGACAGGATCAAATTCAGGAAACTAGGAATCCCCGAAAATTCGTTTATTCCCTCGATTATTTTGATTTATAAGGATGATTGCACTGTAGAATGTCAAATCGCAGATTCGATGGAATCACTGATAGATATCTGACGAGAATATCACTTTATTATGTATTTAAATCATATGGATTTATTTTTGAAAATTTTACTTTCATAGTATTTCGAGTGAGTTGATAAATCAAAATATAATTCATGTTGAATGCGTAAAACACTGAACACTCAGTGGCGTAGCTAGTAAGATCGTTACGCCGCCTATAGTTGATTGTTTTTAAACTCTGACGCTACATTAAAAATTTTATTTCTCTCCGTAATTTGTGGTTTTTATGTTTTTTTTTTATTTAGCCCTCGCACTGACTGCACTTGCGCCCCCGTCGATTCGTGCATTCGGAGCAGTCTGCTCCAACTGCTCCTCGGTAGCTACGCCACTGCTATAACGTAAAATAGAAGCGGCATAATTTTTTTCGATTTGATTTCATTTTTATAATTAAAAAATGTGTGTTTTTTGTCATTCTTTAAATGCATTTAATACTAAATCGGTGAAAATACTTTTTAATAATAGTATTCAGAAGATTTGCTGCTAATAAATCGCTTCTGAGGCATTTCTGCAGTAAATAAATTGATTTAATTAACTACATTTTTAATATATGTGTACACGTAGTAATTTTCGTGTTGTATTCTTGTATTTTCGTAAAGTCCTAGTGTATTCATCATTTTCTAAAGATTCAATGATAATTATCAACCAGTGATGGGTAATGACACACGGAAATGAAAATAAAACAAATAATTTATGGTAAAAAATTTTCTGTGTTCCTTTAATCCCTGTTTAATCTTCCGCCGTAAATGCTATATTGTTTTTATAACAAAAAATAATGATAATAAAATAGATAATATTTTCTAATGCATTCTTGATATAATGCAGTTATAAAAAAATTCGATGACTTCATAAACACAAAGCATGTCGTAAATACGTATGCGTCGTCACCATACAAATATTTTTTTTATATAAATAGCTGAAAACAAGTTGAAAAATAAACATATTCCTACACACGACATGCTGTTAGTGCATTTTTTTATTCTCTATTCCATTAATATATACATTCTTAAGATGGTCTTGATGAGGTCAGAAAGTCTGTCACCGTCACACTGGCTGAACCGACAAAACCGATATTGTTCCGCTCTGCGGCGGCCCGCGAGCCCCAGCCGCCCCTGGCTATTTCTAGCACGCGCTTCGCACCTGAACTTTTACATTACCGTATGCGTACCGTGAAATATCATAACATCGAATACCTCATGGGTTTTCCAATGGCAGTGACGGCGACAACTTATGAACATGTAATTACTAGCTAATTTTTTTTTGGTCAAGCATACCAACGATTCTTAAATGATTTTTCATTTCATGTTCACTTTTTCTTAATTTAATAATGAATAATCAATGTAGAGATAAGTCTCTCCTAGTTTCTTTTACGAATAATATTCATATTGCTTCTATTATCTATTGCATCGTTTGCCGATCGCCTCAATGGATGCATGACTAATATTTAGTTCAATTTTATAAGAGTTCTTATTTCTTATCTCGATTTTTATTTCAAACTCTACATTTGAGAAATCTGTACTGTTCGAATATTCGGTATAAAGCGAATTGAACATTTTTTGTGTGTTTTAATTTCAAATTTTGCAGAGACTAAATTTAATTTTTCAAAATATTGACCGGTTTTAATCAATAATATTCATTCAATTAATTGATATTACGCGCGTGTAAAACTTTATTTACTGCACGAATAAAATAGACAATTGTGTATTTTTTAATTTAGTGAATACCCCGATGAGTAATAAATAGTAAATGATTTTTAGTTGATCGATTAAAGAAAACATACTAAAATATAAGTAATTGATACTTATATATAATATAAAACAATATATTTTTTTATACTATGTTCGCTCCCACCATGGAGCATATCGATCTACGCAGTGGGAAAATATCCACTCTGAAAAAGGAATATATGGATCTCCGCAAAGTGAAGACGTCTTGATAGATTATTTTTCACGAAAATTGTTTGTCAGACAATCACTCAACCTAATAGGCATTCAGTCCTACATTTTTGGATTTTTAAAATCCGGAAATAAAACATTAGGTAAATAATAACTTTCATTTGAAAATCTTGGGATCTCCGTATTCGCATTACTATTGGCAGGCTAATTTTGCATTTTGGAATAAAAAATATAAGCGTAGATTAGCCGGACAACAACAGAATTCTCGTCTTTACCTCGCTTTTGAAGACAAATATTCGTTGCCATATACAGATGCTTCTGCGTGATGTAATGACTCTTTAACTAAAAGACTAGGTACATCATCTTAGAATAAAAGTTAAATGTATATCTATACATTCGTCTTCAAATAAACGAGAATGTAGAATCTAGTTTGGCGGCGCTAATGGTATATTATAAAATAATTCGTAGGTTCGAAGGAACCACGCATCAGTGACCAGTGGCGTACCGTCACGGCTTTCGAGCGAGGAACCCGTCTTCGTATTCCATTAAAATTATTATTATTCCTTTAAAAAAAACATGAATTATTCACGGACACTGGATAAGCAATGCACTTAAAATGTGAAGTGTGGGTATATATGGTCATTAATTGTTAAAATTTTCATTTGTTAGTGCACAATACGGACGATGGATCGGGCTTATTAAATTGGATATAAAAAATTGTGAATTGCATAATTTTAGTTCTTGATTCTATGATATTTATAATGTCATATCATGAGTGTGTTTAGAAAAATAACCATTGGGTATGAAAATTGTCCCCACGAATTTCAGAAATGGCATAAAATAATGATGATGAAAAAAATTATGCCAACTGTGATACGATAATTTACGGTCCGTCCTATTCATGGTGATGCTGTATTGAATTCGTTGTCTTAGTTTTATAAAATCTCTTATGTGATCCTTTGTGGAGAACTGCATAATAAATACTAATAACATTTTCCGGCAGGGTCCCCATATATCGATTGAAAACGAAAAGCTTGTTAAGTTGGTACGATACATTGCGATACTTAAAAAAATGATTTTATCTTACAGTGAGAGAACACAACACGGTTTGATATTAACAGGGCTTTTCTAAAATAGAAATCATGCACGCCAAAGAATTGGAAAGTTGCTCCTAAGAAAATTTTGGCATTTTAAGGGCGCCTCACGTATGTTAAACCACTGTATACTTCCCAATTAATGGGTGTGAAGACAAGCGGGTGGTGCAGGGAAAATCAAAAAGAGACATTTCGCAAGTTATCCTCCGTCAAAATGGACATTTAAACAATGTATTGGAGTATATACATGCACCCAAAATGACATGTTGACAGAAATTAGTCAAATATGCGCTATCGCTAAATAATATTATAAGTACGAAGCTCAATAACTTCTTTTTCGCTATTTTGCAGAAATATAATGCTAATTTTATTATTTGTATAGCGTATTTATATAAACAATGCCAGATGTTACGGTGCAATCACATTCACTTCTGTAATAGCCCTCAAAATAACAATATTCTCTAACCCCATGCGAAGAATACAATTTTATTAAAGCATAACTCCCATGCTGAGTTTCGTTTACTCATCAGTATCAAAAGAATTACCATGCATGTCGGTTACGCAAAACTGTGAATTAAAACAAATATTGTGTAACGCGAGTGCCGCAAAATGTATTTTAAACTTCATAAATAACTATCATTCAATTTGAAATTTATCGAGTTTTTTATACTTCAGATATTGATATAATAATACGGATGTAGTGCCATCTACTGTGTTACCAGTTAAAACGTTTATTAATAATTATTACTCTATTGTTTTTAAAATAGCAATATGGAATGCAAACAAAAATCGTGTAATTATTAATAATAAAAACCAATAATTTATAACAGCTGATAACTTGGTAGTGTTCAGTTTAAGTATATTATTATAATACATAATTATGTGCATTTTAAATTATGTAATATTTTCTGGTTTCACGAGGCTAGAAACCATTAAAACTAAAAAAAATGAATATCTAGGTTATAAAATACAGGTTATAATATAGAAAAACATGTACGTAGATCCAGATGCCGTGCCAATTGTATGACTGACAGCAGATCAGTATGTCAATATTTTGTAACGGGTGTTATCAGAAACAGTACGTATAATATATCTAACCCACAGACCTTCAAGGATATAAATAGAGAAAGCCATTTATCAAGCAATCTCCTAATATTTTGAATATTTTTACAGCATTCGTGTTCGAATCTTATTTGTTTGGATTTAAAACTATCTATAATATTTTCACTGATTTAGTTTCATAGTGCGGTGTTTAAAAATAGCAGTGGCTGACTCTTGATTGTTCGACCTTGACTTGTCAAATGTTAGCTTGATTTATTTAGTTACGGCATGCTGTCTCAACCCATGGTAAAATCATTATCTCTTAAGTATGCGCATTTATATTTGGAATGCATACATCATCGAGTTTTGTTCAGTTTTTATGTTGAGAATTTAATTGCTGTTTATTTAAGAAATATATTTACCATATTCGCTCCCAAAGTGGGAACACATACACTCCGTAAGTGAATTATATCGATCTCCATAATGTTAAGACGTCTTGACATGTTATTTTTCACGAGAATTGTTTGTTAGACAATTGCTCAACACAATGGGTATCCAAGTCGTACATTTTTGTTTTTTTTTCAATCCGACAGATGTGTAAACTAAGCCCGCATACCACGGATTGCTAGGCGCGCACGGTAACTTCTACGCTACCGTGGAGGATTTAATATATTCAATATAAATATAATATAATTAACAATACTCGAAATTCACGATAGAGATACTTTAGATGGTTTTGAAAATGAGTCACAGTAAAACTTAGGGAATGACAAGAGGATTGATTATTTATACGTATTGCGAAATGAAACCCTAGTATTGATTTTTTCGATAATTTGTTTACAAAGAGGGTTGCCATATAGTGTTGTACGATAAGTTCATTCGAAGTATTCCAAAGTCCCCCCCCTTTCATATTATGATAATAACAAATTGAATCGGTGACAGAGGGTAAGGATATTTTTTAGGGTTGTCAACTGTGTTGTCATGTTTATGCTTAGTTGATGTGTAACACTTGGGTTTCTTGTCAAATTAAAATGTTACAAATGGAGCAATCAATTAAACGAGACAAGAAGAGGATGTAGCTAAAACTAAACACGAAACTCTTCCTTTTTTATTCTGTCCGACATTCAAGAAAATCTTTTTACTTGTTTGAAGATTTGAAAATATTTATAATTGTATTTCAGTATTCTCCGTGTGCTAAGCCAGTCATCAGATAACTGACAGCCAACTGAAATTCTAGAAATAAATACGACATATTACGTTTTTATTGTGGCGGTTTTCGTATGTCACTTCCCGTGGTACAGTTGGTCGCCCGCCTTGGTTGAGTGGATATGCGCGTATATTTGATCGGCTGCCGGCTCGAACCATTTTAACGTAGATACATACTATAAATAACAAATTGATAAAGATTGAAAAAAATCAGCTTTCGTATAAATAATATTTTGGTATAAATTCATGCATACTGTTCATTCCAACTGATATATAGCGTTGATTGTCAGTATCTGCTTTGAAAGTGATATCAAATCACGTACAGCAGTTTAATTTATTTAATCCTTTGAGTAGATGGACTACATGTACGTTCGTGGGCATTGTCGCCTTGTTTTCAAAGCCATTCTTTTATTTTGTAGTACAATGTTATTATTTCTTTCAATATAAATATTCGATAGACTCATAAATGATATTTGCAAGTCATTATTGCCTTATCATTTATTTTTAGGCTAGAAAAAAAAATGTAAAAATTGATAAATATAAAAAAAAAGTTGAGTTCAGCATTGAAAAATTTCCTTGTGCTCTTTCGATAATTATACTTTTTTGTCAGGGAACTAAACATTATATATATTTCTGTTCACTAAATTACATAAAATGTCACATAAATTAGTCCTATGCGGTCAAACTCGCTCTCAAGTGGTCCTTTGATTCCGAAATGGGAGCGGTCATATGTAGTAATGTTATACACATTCTTACGAATTTGGAATAACTTTTCAGTTTATTTTGTTCGTTGCTTGGAAATAGAAGAGCATTGTTTACAAATTGGCATATCTAATTGGGTTAGTTTTATGAGATTAATGGAATTGATAGCAGTAAAAGATTTCAACCTTTAAAACGTATGTATTATATAATACATAAAAAAATAACTAATAAAAAGGTAAAAGTTCTTACCTTTTTGATTTGCGGTTCTTTTGCGTAATACTTAGCATACATCTTACTATGGCATGTGGTACTAGCCTTCTACTTTTTTATAGGATCAGAAATTTTAACTTAAAGAATCTTATGCAATACAGAACCAATCATAAAACTTTCATTTATTCAAAATCATTTGGAATTTTTGACTCTTGAATGGATTAATATTGTTGGAAATATCGATCAATTTTAATGACAATCGATTGCCATAATTTCTCAATAAAAAGTAAATTAAAACACGATATTGGCGATATGTTTGTCGATACAGGATGTTTCGGGGAGGTCTACAAATGAACAATGTGGATAAATGGGGTATATCGACAAAATCTTGATTAAAAAATACTATCTAAACTCATTATTCACCATCAGCGTAATTTTACTTATTTCCGGTAGAGCTGCTAATCATTCGAGTTCCACGACGAGGAAACATTATTTTAATATCACTTTAGCTACTACTATACCATTTTGTGAGAGTTAAGATAAATTAAGTGATTTAAATATTTTCTGAGGCACCGAAAGCATCATGGCGGCCAAGGTGTGTCTTACAAACTAGCATGAACACTGATAGCTAATTTTGATCACTCTTTTACTTTACGTTTTATATACTTATACTGCGAGGCCATCTTTAAAATTACTGTTTAACAGTCAGTCGTCCCTTTGAAGGTGAGACTCATTAAGCGCATTTTTGGCCAAAATGACTTTTTTTTTATAGATCCACTAATTTTTACAAGGCCTATCGTTTGCGAAAATCAGTTTGTTATTGTATTAACGTAGAAAAAAGCAGAAGAGTGTAACTTAAGAAACGGATTTTATATCGCAAAAAATATCTTAAAACCTCAATATATCTAAGCTATAAACATGCAGTTATGAGATTTACCTTAAAATGGGCGCAGTATTGTTTTCAGAATATTTTCATCAAATACGAATACCAGAATACAAAATAAAACCCAATAAATTCTTTTTTATGTTCGTGTTGTTTCGTTTTTTAGATTACGTTATCATTTTTTTTAAATTTGTAAGAATTACTATCAGTATTCAATATAAGTAGTAAAATATTATATTTATATAAGGGGAGAAAATGTCGAATGAATAATATAAATACGTCGCACATACATGCGCACGTGTTTCTGATTCTCTTTATAATTGGAGTAACACGTGCAATTAAATGGAAAACCAAACCGGTCTTTTTTATTATATTCTTGATACATTTTTTAAAAATATTTATTTCCAAGTAACAAACGTCAATAATAATAGTTAATGTATCCTTTAGGGTGAAATCTTGTTTTTATAATTGCGTTACAGAAATCGAACATTATTCGATGTAAAAATATATGCTGAGTTGTTTATAAAACTTAGCTGCCGTAAAATTTATGCAAAACGATGAAACGCACAATAATTTTTTATTTAGAATTACTGTGTTCCTACATAATGTTGTGTAGTCAACTAGGCTTATAGACAATTAGAATTATTAAAGTAATTATCTGCTATTGATTTAGACTCTTATTAATTCTGTTGAGGACACGTAAAATATTTCCAAACATTATTTAAAACTAAATACCTGATATTAAAGATTGATCTACAGTACTTTTAATTATGGAGACTTAAGGAATTATTTTTATATTTTTATAACATATAACTCATTAAAACAGTAGTAAAAAATACAAAATACTTATACATTGGCACCTATCGTTTTCGCATTGGCGTCAAGATAGAATATAAAAATCAGCACCGCAGGGAATGAACGGTCAGCAAATAATGTTATTATTTGAATATTTATTAAAAATTACACTTCGAGGTTAATTAGTCGTATGCTTATTTTACGTTTTTATTTTTGCTAATCATATTTTTTAATAAAAGAGCAAAATTAAAACCATTTTCTGTGCATGCAACTTTACATAAATATTTTTTCGTAGTTTTATACTATGGATAATATGGCTTCCAATAATTATAAAATATACATTGACAGGTTGTCTTGTCATGTGGGTTAGTTGTCAGCCAATTCCTCGTGCAATTAAACATCTAGTTTGGCGTATTTGAAATGTATAAATCTTCATGAAACTGCAGGATTCAAACTCGTCTTTCATAAATATTTTAAATTTTAGTATCGTTTTTTTATCAATTATTTCCAATGTCTTGAGGTCTCAGGGTTACAAAATAAAAAGTCTATTGATGAATCTTTAAAAAAACGATGACGAAATATAGTTTGCAATGAATGTTAACGTAGTGTTTATTAATTTTATTGTTTTCTTGTATTTATGTTGTGTTTTTACGATTCGATAGTAAAAAAATAGTGTTCACTAGTGGAAATTTTGCAATTCTAAAATGCTCATTATGAAACATGTATTTATCTGGGGAAACTGATGTCAATTATTTTAAAACACCGAAAGTGATTTCGCTTGAATAATTATTGTTGTTTTGATGTGAGAATTCGAGCGATTTCTCCATTGTGCCAAATTTTAAAATATACAAGGCCAAAGATGTCTTTTTAAACAATGATCCGTAATAAATTTATTTTAATGAAAATTCATTTTATACAATACCGTACGGATGCGAATATAAATACTAATTCGAACATGGATTAAGGCATTTTGAGGCCTCAATCAGAAACCGACTTTGATCATAAAATATTCGTTATAAATTGTAACATTATTTTTCAACTAAAAGTCCATAGTTTTATCAATTAATTAACACTATACTGTCGAATTATAAGAATATCGTTTTACTAGTAAAATATTTAATTAAATATTTCTCAAGCATTTTGTGTATTGATTGAGCACTATGTATGGTTCCATGACAACTGCACGCATGACAAGTGCTCACATGACATCTGCGCACA
>JAGVSQ010000415.1:0-40009 GCA_022683975.1 Rhyacophila evoluta | reverse complement strand
TCTATGCAGTACATTTTTCATCAATATCACACAAATGCACGTGCACTTCAATGCCATTTCTGTAGCTGCTATCCAAGACTTTTGACTATCATGGAAGAGTATGATTCTAATGGAGAGCGCATATCTCAACAAAAACATCTCACTATATAATATGTCTCCTTAACTTCATTACGTATAAGAAGTATTATCTAATCAATAAATTTTAAATATGTATAATAAAAATACATTCCAGGTAGCATGCTCCATTAAATGTTAAATATTTTAATCGGCAACGGTCATTTCAAGACCAACAATTTTTTTTTTGTATCTGAAAATTTGAATTTGTCTGATAGTGGATTAAAACCGTGTGTATATTCAAAACACTATATCAATGATTAAATCACATTACAGTAGAACCTCTATTATCCGAAACTCGATTATCCGAATTTTCGATTATGCAGATTTTTAATAATACCCACGTCACCGAAGAGAAAACGTGTTATACTAACATTATAAGACAAACTGGATATTTTCAATGCTTTGTCTGCCGTGTTTCGGGATCATTTTTAATAATATCTACTAATACGATGAAAACTTTATTTATAGCGATGACACAGGTTTAAATTCCCAAATTGATTATATTGCGATTTTTAATTTTTTTCTCTGTCTTAATTATCAGGATTTTTTGCTATCTGGGCCATCTCAATCCCTGCTTAGTTCAGATAATTGAGTTTTTACTGTATTTCATATTTATTTTTTTACATAGCTCTACTTTTGTACATTCAACTAAACATTTTTTGAACTGATCATGCATGAAAGTCAAGGACCGCGTGTAGATTGACTGCATACATAGATTGAATCCTTCTGTAGATAACAATATTTCATTATGATTAAAATTTTATAATATAAAAATAGCATTTCACATTTTTGACATTCAAAATGTGATAATCAAAGCATTGTAAATCAGCGTTTTCGCATTCAGGGTTGATGGAGCATCACAGTGTGAAGATTTATCATAACAGATTATTGATATGAGAATCGGTTGTCAACCATTCACTCAACCCATTGAACCCACTGCCCCTGACCAGTCTAGTCAGTGATTATAGATGATCTGCTATTATATCAAACCAATAATATTTAGAGGAAAAATAATACTGAGTATAGATTACCTAAAGATTTTCTATTCAAATAGAATTCCAATGTCCCGTTCCACATGTCTAGATGAACTCCCACTACATCATCTTTATTGTATGACGATCCATAGCTGTAAGTCTTGCCCGCATGCTGAATAGTACCTTTGTATGAAAAGCCCCAGGATTCAGCATCGCGTCCAAGCAATGAGTGGAAATTATATCTCGATTTGTCAATTTCCATATTTGGGGTGCCCACACCTACCATCTGTTAAATTTTCAGTAAAATTATATTTTATTTTTTTGATCATATGTGAATAATCTTAATAATTTACTTATCAGGAATATTGACTGTCATTCTACTACATTAGATATTGAATCTTTATTTGTTTTATCTGCATTGGTTTTACAAATATCATTGCTATAGAATTAGTTTATTGAATATCCACAGTGCGTGATTTGACAAACAAAACATGTTTCAATTAATTAGATAGTTTATACAATAACATGTGCTATAATTCTATTCTTCCATAATACATAAATCATATGGCTTCAAAAAGATAGCTCACATACCTTCATGTATTCACCTGTATGTATTTAAATAAGATTAGTTTATCATCTTCTGAATATTTGACAGTTGGTCAAATTGACAAACCAATTCTAAAGCGATAATATATCAAATCATTGAATCATTTACCAAGCAGTGGGATACAACCCAACACTAGGTGACGCTAGCCTATTATGTGGAATTGTGCATGTATCAATTTTATTCTTTTGAATAAAAGTTGATGCAGTTATAAACATATTGCTGTATTCTATTCTTTAACAGTATTTTACTTTTAAACTTTACTTTTACTTTAACAGTAATTAATACAACAGACTCTCTTTATACATAGTGAATAGGTTCCAGTAATATGGTGTAAAAAAAGTATACTAAAATAAAAAATAGCGGTAGATAGGTCGGTTTCCTTGTATAAAAATCAATGTGTATCAAAACAATATTTATTGTATTTTAATTTTAGTAAAATAATACTTTAAAATAATCGTCACAAATATTATCAGACAATAGAACATTTAAACACATTTGGTACGACATCATGATCATCACAGATATCCAGAGCCTGTGTAATATTTCTTTTCAAGCAATATGAAATTGGGAAATGTATTTTGAGACCGTGTTAAAAGAGAGTCCAGTGTACTTATTACTAAGTACCTAGGATGAATCACGACTCAGTATTTTTCAATAATTAATTGCCTAAATAAAAAACAATCAACGAATAAGTGTAAAATACAAAAATAAAGTTTCACTAAGAATTATGTTTCTGAATGCAAATTTGTCAGATAACCCTGCATTTTACAACAGTATTTTTTTTATTTATAGAAATTTTATGAATTTTCATTTTAAAAATAAACTGATTAGTATAAATTATGGTAATAAATATTAGTAAAGTTATCTATAATGTTTCCCTCATTTGTCTTGTCATTATTTATCTAAAAACTCATAAAAATTCTACACATGATATTGAGTCATAATGATAAATTAACTAAGGTCAGACATGTTTACTGAATTTACAATTTGGCAGAGATATTTATTTAAAACTGATTGTCATCATTATCAAATTAAAAACAAACGATTAAGATGGGAAAATGAACTGCATATTAGTTAGAATCATGCTTTCGAATGTCAGATTCGATTTCAGTGACAAAAACATATATTTTGTTGTATTTCTTTACAATTTTTTGCAATTAATAAATTTCTTAATATTATTTCATATCGATCATTAAATAGACAATAATCTGTGATTTTATTCTTTATACCATTGTTTATATCATAGTTTTCTCATTTACAGATCATACTAATATCTGATTTATAGAATCGCAACTTAACAAGACTAATATTTAATTAACAATTGAATCAGAATTAGTGGCACTTACTATATATGTAAATGCATTATTTTTTTCAAGGACTCCTATCTATTTAGTTAATCCACTAGGACTACTTTCTGCATAGGAATACACGATAAAACTGTTTATTTTTTTTAATATCTGGATTTGTATATATTGGTTTAATGAATAACTGTGCACGCTTGTGTGACTACATTGTATAGTAAAAAAATAGATATCTCAGTATAATACAAAAGCAATTTTTTTTATCTATCAGATACCAACTAATAAGTCTAAAGTAATTTTGAAAATAATAAAAAAAGAATGTATATTTCTATAGAAAAAAACTTACGATATCTGTACCATAAAGACGAGTTAATATCTTAATCTCCCAGTAGTAGTGGTTATTGTGCTCAAAAGGCGTGTCACCACGTACGGCTGCCGTACCATGACTATATCTTTGATGAAATAGGATTTCTTGAGCATCCTCGTTCAAGATAACTGATGGAAATACATCATCTGTGCACCACTTCCAGCTAAGTGCTGTAGACACAAAGAAAACATGAAATAATTTTATTTATCATGCAGTCATGTTCAAATATTTAATACACTATCAAACAGGTGGTGACAAGAGATATTTGGTTTTCGTTGACATTGCTGTCAGGATTTCAATTTGTTGCTACATTATATTCACAAACATCATCATTCTGAGCTGTCTTGAAAAGTAACTTCAGTCATAGTCTTATTGTATAATGCAGGGTTTCCCAAACTATGTTCCGCTGAACCTGAATAGGTGTTCCGCGACAGATTGGAAAGGTTTTATACACATTGAAAAATCTTCTTAATAGTAAGAATTAGCCAGCCTAAAATAAAGATAAGTGTTCCATTACAGAAAAAGTTTTGGAAACCCTGGTATAGTGTAATTTCATTACTTAACCATTATAAAATGTCCTTTGTATATGTACATAGTAGTTTTAAATTTGTGTAATCTTTATATTTCACTTGGCTAATTATCTACATAAGATAATAAAGATCATGTATATGCCATACCACTTCGAAATAGCTATTATCACAATTATGTAAACTATCAATTCAATATAATTAGTCAACAATTGTAAAATGGGGTTCATAAGAGCCAACTCAATTATTAATTTACTGTGTTTCCAAACATTTTACTTTAAAATTAATATATTTTTATTATTTCCATTGTATGATTCAGTCTCTTGAATTTCACAATAGATATGACTAGCATTTATGAATAAAAAAATCCGGCACCACCGTCGAGATTGAGCTATTTGGCCAAATGGTAAGTAAGTTTAAAATAATTTTCTCACCATCAGGTTCATCTTTGCAATGGCACCTCAAAAGAGGGTCTGTGACTTCCTCTCCAATTTTCATACAGCTGCATGAAGACACGATAGACATCACTTCACAATTATTTTACTAATTTCAAAACTTCGTAAAATATTTAGAAAACTTTGCAGGTTTTAAAAATACTTAATATGAATATAATATGACCTAATACTATAATTAACACGAACATATACGTAAGATTAATCCAGAAATATGGAACTGTCAACGTCAAAATGGGTGGATTTATCTCCTGAACAAAGACATCATTGCAACATAATTATGCAGTTTATTTTTTTAAATAAACAGTCACGTCTACCACTGCCAGCGTATTCCGATGCGATTAAAAATATATCATGCCCTATGACTGAATGAAAACGTAAATATAAGTAACCTTTTTCCTTTTCAAACAAAATCCAGAAAAAGAATCTAGTTCTTTTTTCATCATGTATACTTTAAAACAATAATAATAAATAATATAATCAACACATTTTTATCTTTGACCATTCTGACGTTTAACTTAAAGTGTTGCTATGTTATAAAATAAATTTGCTCCGCCAAGTGATAACTTATTTTTCTTTGATATATTATAATGCACATAATTATGTGTACATTTTTCAATCAAATTCATATTATTGAAACAAACTTATCGAAGAAATAATCATAAAAGTAATAATTTCGATCGCGGTCATAATACTTTTTTTAATTTGACTTAATCAGCAGAAAGTTGGCAGCATTGGAAGGGTGGTTTAATAAAAATATTACCAGTGTTAAGACTCAATTTAGGGGAACCAAGGGTGGAACAATTTTGGGATGACCTCTCAGTACAAAAAAGAAGTAACGACAGTATCTATAAAATCCAGTATTATTTTTCATTTTATACCACTATACAATAAATAGTAAATAAACGTCATTAATGGAAAACATCCATTCCACCAACGAATAATCAGGCTACTATACCGAATCTTAGTATTCAGATTTCCCCTTAGTATTTGAAAAATAGTTTAGAATATAAATGTATGCTCGGGTAAAATGTAAAAAAATATAATACTTGCACACAATATGCAAAAATGATGAAATGTGGTTGATAGTCACCTCTCTTTAACGATTTATTAAAATCCTTGTAACATTTTCAAAGTCCCCTCGCCCTTCTCTCTTCATATTTTACTTATGTCTGAAGGGTTGTGGATGCACTCACTGCAGACAGATTGAAAAAGATACAAAAATATCCTATCAAATTTAGTATATTATATTAAAAATCCATCGCTGATCCTTAATTTAAGCTTGGAAGTCTAATAATTGAATGTAGTCGTATATTTCAATGTAGTGTACGGGATTATCCTATTGTTATTTTCCTTAAAAAGCGATTAGTACATAGGTCAATAATGTTAAATTACGTGCACAGTGAATATTTATTTAATATATGGGTGAGTAATAAAATAAATTCTTGCATACTAGTAAGTACCCTTCAAAATATAGGAGAATTCGCAAAATTTATTTTTAAACAATTCATCGATTGTCAGATATTCAATGGAATGGAACAGTGCATTTTTTTAAACTTAGACTGGTAGGCAGTACCTCTGAATAATTGATGATAATTATTACCTGCGAACAGGGCAAATTAAAAGTGAAGTATCAATCAAGAGGCATGATAACACGGTATTGACGCTAGAAATTTATTTGCGTCAGCTAAAACCATTAATATTTTGAAAATGAATTAACATTTATGACAATAATTAAAATACAAAATGAACTTGCTTGTCGATATTCAGTTTAATTAAAGTAAAGGATCTTACAGCGTTTTCTTCTGACTGAGAATATAGTAATAAACATTCTATGAAATTGAATTTTTTAGAATCGTTTTAAAAATCGAATGTCTAAGAAAAAAATGAATGTTGAAATATTTAGAGATTAAACTGCAAAATTTTAACGAAAATATTTTTTCAATTGTTTTTGTTCCATGATATAACAAATAATAATAAATATTCTTTATTATATTTTCCATAATAATGTCCGTAATATATATGTAAGTAACAGGTGTTTTTAAACCGTGTAATAAATACCTTGAAGGAGTTTGGTGTATCTAACATATTGATGATTTAACCTGTAAACCAGCCAACTTTACCCATGACCGAAAAACTGATTTTGATGACATTTTATTTAGTTTTTATTTTCCTATCGCACAGAGAACGCACAAATTCACAAAAAATTGAAATAGATAAAATTGCATGCCAGCCAACTCCATACAGTACATACACATTCATAAAAGTTTTTCACTGCTCCTAAATATTTTACACAAATCGAGTTGGCTCATTTACAGATTAAGGAATCGATATGGCTGAATCTACAAATTTTTTTTTTTTTATAATGATTAATTGATCGTAATATAATGGATCGAATGTAATGGAACGGTGTGTGTCACCAAAAAAGTCTATAACGACTAGAAATTATCACTTATCTGCACTGCATTATGATATTATTGGTTGTTAAATTATCCAATTATTATATATAACCAGTGGTGTAGCTACCGAGAAGCGGTTGGAGCAGTCTGCTCCAGGCTCACAAATTATGGGGGGTGCAAATAAAATTTGATTAATGTGAGAGCTAAAAAAAGAGAAACTAGAAGTTTTGGAAGTATTACACAGGCTCTGGATTCAAGTGATGAACATGATGTCGTATGAAATGTGTGAAAAATAATAATGAATTATATTTTTAGGTATCCATTGATTTTTGTACAAGGAATCCTATCCACCATTATTTTTTATTTTAGTATACTTTTTTAAACGGTATTGCGTGGAACTATCCGCCGTGCAAAAAGAGTGTTTGGTGTAACATACTGTTGATGTAAAAATTCGAATTTATTTTCAGTCCGATTGATGGATCTTTGTTACCTAGAAATGTTGTACATTGTGGCATACACATTTACTAAAAAATAAGTGAGAACGGAGTTACTCGGATCTTCGCTAATGCATTTCTGGATAGATAAACGGAGCCAGTGTGGGTACAGTGGCCGGAGAGTACCCTCATCACTCTCAGCCGGTAAGAATACTAAATGGAAACATACTGCTTTAAATATATGATTTTTTTATACATTTGAAATATTGTAACAACCTAATTGTTTTGCTTTTGTGAATAAGTCTGCCGACTCATTGTACAAGACTTTTTTTTGATGGCTCACCGAACTGGCAAAGTGGGCAAAGGTTTGAGTGAATGGCTGATAACCAGTCCTCGTGAAAAATCATTTAAATTTTTGAGTCTGCTTTGTGGACATCTTCATGCTTTATTGTGGGTGGGGATTTATCTTTTTTTACAATCTTATTTCTGATTCAAAATATTGACTGATTTGGATATTGTTATTTGACTTGTGAGTCAGTAAATTGTATCTGAAATATCATTAAAACTGAACAATGTAATGAAAGACAAAGGCCAGTTCGGTGAGTCATCAAAAGAAAGTCTTGTACAATGAGTCATAAAAATTAAACATAAAAAAGAATTTGCACACTTTATTGAGTTATGAGAATTAAATGATTCCTATGATATATTAATTGAATATTTACCTTAAGAATGTTACTGTATTTTTTAGTTTTCAATGTAGAGTATTATGGTAAAATTGTTGATATTCTTAATAATGTACTTCAGCCTGACTCATGAGTCGCAGAGCAGTTTTTGAGGTGTGTGTTTGAATATAGTGGTGCAAAATATGCAATTTGTACAAGAACATAGATGCTATACATATACATTTTGTTTTTATTAAAATTGTGATAAGAAATGATATCTGTTCTAGGAGTGGGCAGAACGCGTCGGGACCGTCACCTGAAGCCGATGGTGACCCCGGTGCACCGCTTCCAGTCGGTGGAATGCGTAGCGGGAGCTGCCAGACGCCCCCCGGGCCTCACTCCTCACCTGCATCTGCCACCGCCCTCTATTCACAGGCCGCACCACTTTCACCATCCTACTGTTGCCCATCATAAGTAAGCATAGGATCTCTAATTTTATTTGTAGATAAGGCATAGTAGATTATAAGTAACTTTTGTTTCACTTAAGTACATCCATTTATGTCTCATAAGAGATTTCTGAAATTTCTAAAAACCAATCTTCATAAAACCACCACTGTTGTACATCTGCATGGTGAGTTGGCCAAATTAATGGCAAAAACAGATGAATCATCAATTCTTTTCTTTGATCTCAATTCATATTGAAGTAAGTGAATCTCAGTTGTGAGATATGTCATAATAGATTTTATACTGTTCATTTATATTTATTGGATAAGTGCCTAGCCTTGTAAAAAATTCTGGATCTTAGGTCACAGTTTTGAATCCCATAGCCGTAGAAGATAATAACTGCTACTAAAAAGTAATTTATCCATTATGTACTTGGAATTTAATTATTATTGTCCAAAACTGATCACTATTTTTTACATCGCAGTTAATCTGTCTCCTGTTTTAGTAAATGTAACTATAAATTTGCAGTAACTCAACACCACGAGTGATCAACAATGGGTCCAATCTGGCCACACCGGCAGTGGCCAACGGGGGCGGGGCGAGCGGTACTAATGCGGTGGAAATGGATAGCTCAGTATTCTTGGACGTGTCACTCCGTGGTGAAACTGTTTCTGCACCGCTTCCTCACCATGTAATGCCCACGCACATCAAGTGTGGCATGTGGGCGTCTTTCGCCCTTGCCACTATCTTCGTAGCCGGTGCTAAGTTTTACTTCGACCATCAGGTGATTTACAATGATTGTTTATTCATTTTTCAATTTGCTTGACATTTACTGGATAAAATCTCATTTTATAATATAGTCAAACTCAGTTATAGTGAACTTCAGTTTGTAATATAGATTATAAAACAGAAATAATGTGTGTTTCTGTCTCTGTCTGTCATAAGAACTCCTCCCAAACGGTGAACAGTAGCGTTGTGAAATTTTGACATATTATTTTGACTGCAATTTCTACATCAACTATTCTATGTTGTACTTTCAATGTTTACCACCGCCGATCACAGTTTTATCGATCAAAAATAAACTAAAAGTATTGAAATAATTTTGCAATAACAAGATGAATAACATTAATTCTAACGAAAAATTAGTTTGAATCTATCCCGAGTAATAAAGCTAGTTCTATATAAATTCTTTATAGCTACAAGTATTATATAATGAGCAGTAGTGTTTAGAATAGTGGCATTACTTTGTGTAGCTGTAATATGATCCTAATTTGTAATAAATGAATATATTTAATAAAAGAATATATTTGTTACAGATTCTTTATGAGCAAGGTGCAAGTGTAGAAATGGTCGTGCTGTGTGGCCTGCTGGTGGTTTTGTTGTTCGCAGCATGCACTGTTTCTCTTTGCCGAGTGCGCCACCTGCCGCCCCTGCCTGCCCCTGTGCACCCCCCAATCACTTCTATTGCTGACCCCCCATCTCAGGTATATTCACTGTACCATGTCTACCAACTTGTTCATAACCAAAAATGCACTATGAATGAAGTAACAAATATTGGTTAACCTTTTAATGCGGGCGTTGCATCTCGACTCTCGGCAATTTATCATTTAGTTTTCAGACATGTATAAAGTCTTTATAGAAATAATATCTTATGAAATACAATGATAATAAACACGTTTTAAAGCACAAAATATCTTCAAAATACTTTTTAATTTTAGTGTTTGAGGTGCCTCATTTTGAGGAGAGGAATTGTTACTATGCATCATTCATCATTCATCACTGAATAGTGTGTTGTTATAATTTATCATGAATCAAGCTCAAACTGCATGGCTGCTAAAGCATTTTTTCATTTGATTTCAACCGTTAGACAGTGGAACTAAGTAATTGCATAAAATAAAAATGAAAACTTGAAAAAAGTTAATAAAAAATTATGTTTGCAGGAGTCCAGTGATGACTTGGCGTTAGGGACAATACTGAGTCTAGAGGCTGCTGCTAGTGCAGCAAGTGCTCAGCCCGCCCGAGCGCAGCCGACGCCTCCCCCACCACCTTACCATATTGCGGTTCTCCTTCCGCAGAGAGAGGCGCCTCCTCCCTCGTACGAAAAAGCCGTCAGCTAGTTTGATTTCATGCAGCAACCTGCATTCTTTATGTTATTTTTCTATCGTTTATGAATGTTGAATCAATGAATAGGCTTTCTAATCATATATAAAATGATTGCTATTGACTCATGTATTTTAAGATAAGCGGTTACAATAGTCATTATCATGCATATTTTTTTTATGCTAATTTCGTTTTATTTGCCACAGCAATTTTTGTGACACATTTTTAATTCCACAACCTGTACAATACAAACAGGAAATGCTTTTAAAGTAAATGCTAAATGTATTTATAAGAGTACCTAAATGTCTAATTAAACACTAATCCCAAATCTGGTATGGACAAAAAATGAGGAGTTGATGGGAAAACAATGATATGGATTATTAATGAAATCTGTATCTTAGGGTTTGTCGGAAGGAGAGAATAACAATACAAATAATCTTCTTAATCCTGTCAGAATCTTGCAGCATTGGCAATCGCTGTGGTGAAAGCATCTATATCCTGTACAGCCCGGAACAGGTGCTTAACTAGTTTAAGTTTCGTAGCAGTGATATAAGTTTTTCTAACAATTTTATACTCTCCCAGCTTTTCATTAAGTTGGTATTATGTCTTTCATGATTTTAATCGAGCCAAGAAAGTATGTAATGTAATGTAATATTCAGTGTAACCGCTATTTGAATCATGGAATATTTAGCTTTCGCATATGTTAATTTTTTATTGCAATTAATTTCAACTCTCATTATCAAGGAGTCTTATTATATGTGTAAATAATTTAATTTAAAGAAAATATTTATCATTGTACTTATCAATACGGGTAACTTTTGAAGTTGTTTTAAATGTCCTTCTCTAGTTTTTCTCTTTAAATGTAAGTTAATGTGATCCGTAAGCTAACCTGATCCTCAAATTTTTAATATCTAATGCCTCAATACACTAATATATAATAATATGCTTTAGTGGATTGGAATTCCTGAGTTGAATTTAATTTACATGCTTTCTCGTGTGTATTTGGGTCCAAGGCATTTACCCAATGTATTGAGCATATGGTTGACAAGTATTATTTGGCTGTATGCATGCTTTATCTTGGAGTCGAAGTAGTGATCTACCTTTATGTATTATTTTTTATTCTTATTTTTATCTAGTTAATTCAAATTCATCAAACCCAGCTAAATTAATAAATAGTCAAGTATTGATAATTGAATAAATATTGCATTTTTTAAATGTCAACCGATGTTGACAAGGACGGTTACTTTAAACATGATTGGTTGAATCGGAAAGGAGAGACAAGAAGAAAAAATGTTATCCTGTAACAGATTGTTTAATGCAAATAAATGTTACTGGAAATTGAAAAAAAAAATCAAGATAATTTTGAATGAATATGATATGTTCCCTACACAATTGCAAACATATATAAATAAAGAGAATGTCAAATATAGGCTAAAGTTACCCAAATTGATAGTGCTATCGATGGATTCAAGAATGAAACTGTTTCTTTTTGTAAGATTTGATAATGTATAAATAAATATTTATAATATACATATATATTTTTAAATATCAGACTATCAACAGAAGAGAGATCTTAGTTGTACTCTCGATAGTAATATTTAAAGTAATCAAAAATATTATTTGTATTTTTACCATAAGTTCAATTTAATATTACAAATATTAAAATTAAAATGAAAATAAAGTTTTCGTAAATGATATGATCATGTATTGTTTATGGTTGTCGATGATCAAATTTATTATCCATAATCATATTTATGGCACTACACATATAGTTCTTATTAATCTTGGTTTCATAAAATGTAAGACTTATTTTTAATCATAACTAAATAATTATAACTAATGTTAGTCACCCGACCCTTCAATGTGATAGATACAATCCTTAAATCGAACTGTTGTTCAGCTGACGATCGAAAATGTTTCACTCTTAAAATTGAAGACTACGCTCTAGTCATTTTATACATTTTAGCATTTTAAGAATTTAATAGTACCTACTAATTTCTGACTGTCTAGTTTCTCTTAGTGTAATATTATATTAGGCTATTGAATGTAATGAGTAATATTCAATTGCTATGGTTAACTTAACTCGTCAGAAAGCTCTGGGTAAATGAATATTAGCTTATACTTTCTAATATCTTTCAAAATATATTGCATTATAAATTCAGTTGATTTAATTTATTATCGACAAGTTTATAAAAATTTTCACAATATTGTAGATTCATTTGTTATTCATTAAAACTTTAATGTATGAAGAGGTACATTCAAACTCATTTCTTACAATAATAGCTATCACGTCATTATTATTATATGATCAATTACTTGCAGCAGTTTTTTTTAATGAATGCACCACGAACCATAGATGTAGCAAGCAAAGCGAAAATGATGTTATTTCTCAAAAACCTCTTGCCTTCTATATCCAGACATGATTAATTTCCACCGTTAGGCTTGGAACAACCATGCACAAAATGACAAACTTTTAATTATTGGTATCATCATAGTTTTCGTATCAGTGGTTGATTAATAACACTTAGTTTTTATCGATTTTAAGTTGTTTCCAATTGGCGCTAAATTCATTCCATCCGTATGGGTAAAAAATATACAAATTCAGCTTTGGCGTACTGATTTAAATGTTATTAATTTCTTCTGTGATATATTAGCTTGATTGTGTTTCATCCACGTGATAAATCTATACATATTAATGTGTGGGCTTATTAACCTATACCTTCTTAAGTTACGCTGCTTTGACGCATACATATAAAAACTAGCATTTACCTTAGATATGTATTAAAATTGGTAATAATAATATGAATCTCTTTTTAGTTATTCTTGCACAAATTAATTTATATCTAAATATTACTATTTTACTGTTGTTTTTACAATTACGAGTCAAAATTTGTACTCAGTCCTTTTATAAAGGGTCAGATGAAGAATGATGTGAAAGTATTATACTATGTGTATTGAAATTGCTTATTTTCAAATTACCAAAAACTATTACCCTTTATGTTTTTTTTTAGAGGTTTTCCGTCCTGAGACAGCTACATATTTTTCTATAGTATCGATGTTAATTTTGCGCATCTGTTACAGATTGTGTGCCGTGTTTATCATTAAGCTTAAACAATTATGTCACATCAGATAACTCAATTGCTAATATAATATATAGCTTATATGAGATAAATTTAAATAGCCAAAATAAATGAATAAATATCATTTATAGTAAATATTAATGGACCTAAATTGAATGTCATCGTGTAATATTGGTAAAATCGCTTATTTAACAAACTTTATTGTGCTTTTTATTTTATATTCATTATGCCTTTTAATTTCAATCTTCACTCAAAAGTTTATAGTATGTTATGATATAATTAAAATGGTAGATAGTTGTGGTCAAGCATTCATCTTTGGTCGACTATGATGAGTCCGAATACTTGTGCCATCAATATTATCATTTATTTTAATAATGCATTCTCATAAAAAAAATTCATGAGCCCACCGTCTGAAATCAATGTAGACATGCTTATTTCCTACTTTAACAACTCAAACATCCATCACAGTTGTTGCTATATACAATTCACGCATCCTCACAGAAATGTTTATTAAAATATTATATATATTTCGGAATTAATCAATAGAAATGCAACAATTGAATTCAATGCTAATTTTCAACAATAAAAACATTTTATTGTATCATATAGACCTGTATAAGTTTTGGTTTTACCAGTTGAGTGTAAGTTCATCCATATTTGATTTTTTCTATTTATGAATTTTAAAAGAAATATATTATTTTTATTATACTGGCATGAAAATCCATGAAACGATTTTCTTTCATTATGTTAGCCTGCCTGCCGATTACATAATTGGTATACTTTTTTTACTGCAACGTATTGTTGGTGTGCATTTTGTACCATGGTGCTAGCAGGTAATCAATTTTTATTCTCCAAAATGATAGATCAAATTATAAATTAACCAACAGATTAAAATTCATATGTATCAGAAAAATATGGCGTCCTGTAGTTGCTTTGTAATCATTGATGTGTCACCAAGCAATTTGTTGGGAACCCTGGCATTATAACATGGAATCAATTTTTTTTTTTGGTGTGAATGAATGTTCTGTTTTTGTTTGAACATAATTTAATATGTGTTTTTAAAGAGAATGCCAAATTAAAAAGGAATGTGTCAAATCTTTCTTTACGCACTTAACCACTTGTTAAAATATTAATGAGTAATGTAATCATAGCTTATGTTTTAAAAATGTAAGCTATAAAAGATAATGTCATACAGCATAATGTAAAATGTTTTAATAGTGATAATATAATACTATTTAAACAGAAATGTATTAATTAATGTAATTCTTGTGATATTTTTTGATGAATTGTTTCAAAAGTTACCAATTTATGTAATGAATAATAAAACTATCTTAGACATGTATGTTGAATTGTTTTATTTCTTTGACATCCATCTCTAAATATTGCCACATCACTAGATTAAATCTACAAACTTTGTAAATCACCACTTCAATAATGGGGTATATGAATATCCACAATGTGGAGATGTATCTAAATATATTTAATTTTTACTGGTTGTCAGCTATTCGCTCATCCCATTGAGTCCTGTATTCAAATTGATGTGCATTGGAAGTTGAGGGCATTTACATAACTCAAGGACTTCGGCCCCCACACCCTAGGTTCACAGTGATGTATGTGAAAGTGCGTTTATCCATTGTACCATGTTGGGTGATCATCATAGCTTGACGAATATTGTTGTTTGCCATTGGCTTTCAAAGTGCAGTTTCAAAAGTCTTACCTTTTATGCAACTGTATAAAAACTCATATTGACATATTTGTCTTCCAGCTCATAGATGTGGAAGTGTACATACTTCTGTATTTATTGAAATATCATACCTGTAAAGAACGTCCTGATCATGATATTGTTTATTGCCTGGTGCTAAATAGTCGAACAAAGTTTTGGCAAGGTACCTACCTATTCACCAACTCATTGGTGTGACATTCAGGCTGCTCTTCAAAGTGAACCTGGCTAGGAAATAATCTTCATGAAAAACTTATTCACATCATGAAATTCCATGAGCTCAACCTTTAAGTAGAATGGATTATGCACATTTTAATAAAAAAAGATGGAAACATGATTAAAACACATTTTCTGTTGTAATTAAATATATTTCAAACATTTAAAAATATTTTGATAAATGTTTTACATTCAGGCGTTATTAATAATGTCCATAATATACAAGCGTTTCTAACTGAATCAAAGTAACATAAAATATTGATAAATAATTTTACAGATTGTGAGTAAATTAAATAAAATCGTACAAGAAAAAGCTAAAATCTTTTGCAGATACTATTTACTCTATTGGTCATGGATACTAAACAGGAAGTACCTCAACTGCCGATAATCAAAGTGAAATTGAAGATTAACCTCACATTATTTATATTTTTCTAAATTTTAGCATTTTCGATCCAATTGCTTTAAATTTTAATCGGAAACATTGACTAAGATTGATTTTATTATTCCGCAGGATTGAATAAAGCATTGTGAATCGTTTACTGCTGGAGGTTTCAAGTTCAGACCACAGAGCTGGATATAAAAATGGTAGTGCATTAGTAATATAATTAAGTTGTTTGTTTGGGTATTCTATATAAATCTTTACATTGAGACTTAACCCTGACTATGTTGGAAATGTACCAACAATTGAGGCACTGATCAAATAGTATAAAACTATAATAGATGAAGGCTCATTAATATCAAAGTGAATTAATTGTATTTCATAAATTTCTAATTCATTTCATCATCCAAAGAATTTGGGGACCATTCCTATATTCCCAGCATTTAATTATAATTATCACTACAACAAAACATGCTATTTTGATATGTATTGATGGTTGGCAGAAATAAAGTAAGTTCCCAATATATCAAAGGTGCAGTAAAATTGGGCAAGATCATCCTTCTTTTTCTATATCCGGTTCTAAGTGGAGCATATGGATACTACACTCAGCCTCTAAGAATCCCTGTAGCCTGCCAGTATGTGTGTGCTCTCGCAGGTCATATCTGCATTACGTAACTCTGCCGAATACATTCCATAGACGGTATTCAGTGGCCTTCCAGGAGGCCGAAAATGTTTTTGCTGGCCTGAACGATAGGCAGGTCAGGTTAAGACTCTCTTGAGGTCAGTAAGTAGTATTATGATTATTATGTAACCATAAATAATTGCACTAATGTTTTGAATTGTCAGGGATTTTTTCACCATTCAATATATTTCTTCGTTCACGCGAAATAGTAAAATATATTTTGAATTTAGTATGAGTTAACGCATTCAAATCAAAAGCACCTTCACGAAAAATTTAACTATGATATTCAAAGACCTTGAGTTTTCAATTCCGCTAGAATATATCTGAGGTAACTAACTAATATATTTGTGGACATACCTCTATCACAATACAGTTGAATTCACAAAGCCCAAAGATCCATTAAAATACCACAAAATGGAATTGTGCAAATTGACCATAGACAATACCCTATTCGTTTCAATTCATATAAATTAAAAACTTAAAACTAATTTACTTTGGCAACTCAAAAAAATCTGGAATATATTCATACACACTACAAAATATAACGTGGAAAAAATTTAATTTGTAAATTCAGTGTCAAAAAGGCAATCTTAATAATAAATAATGCTATAGATATATTTTTAGTTCATATACTTAATCCCTTAATTAAAAAGATAATGATATCAGATTTGTGATTATTAAGAAAATCATAAATTCTTCTATAGTAGAAATCATTTTGCATGTAAGTGGAAAGAAAAAAACAGTATTTATTTTTGTGTTGAAAGAAATATGAAAGAAATGATTTTAACTATTCTCTTACGTCGCTTACTTTAAGAATTTATTTGAAATGATTGGAGTAATATTCAACATGTATCAAAATTAATGACAATATTAACTTCCAATCACACACCTTCGAGACGGGTAGTAAGTTCAAATATTTTACTAACATAAAAATCTATTTGTTTTTAATATAGATATATGACAGGGATGTTTTATTGATTAATAAATAGTTCTTATAATCAGAATTTTCTAAGATACATTTCCACTCTATGGTGATACATTATGGTCTTATAATGAGGTAAAAATGGAGATTTAATTTTTTCACCGATAGAATCTGCGTTGCTATTTGAAACATTTACAAGCGTTTCGTTGCGGGAATGCAGAACTATTCTAAGTCAAAATAAATTTTCTACTAATAGTGATGTATGGAATACTTGTCCATGATATATCAAGTATCCTATGTATAAACTCGATATATTTATAAATAAATTTCATTAAAACCAAAGTACCCTAATACAAAGTACAAAATTTTATAAAAATCAGAAGAATCCAAAAAATACTTTTTTATGTACCCTTATAGGTAATAAATATCTGCAAAAAGAATTTTTTTTTACAAAGATAGTCACATAAATGTATGTATTCTAATATTTTTCAAACACCTCCATTGTAAATAAATTTCAGTGTGATATAGGATGGTTCTGCCATCGAGTGACAATTTTATGTGTGTGAAAAAATATTTGTGTTTATTTAAAAGATTCATTGATAAAACAAATATTTATAAATTGACAACTTTTTCATTAGTATTCTCACAAAAAGAGTGACTTAAATAATGATTTCAAATTTTTAATCGATACCAAGGGATTAATCATTAATTTAATAAATAAGCTATTAATTCTACATAAATATGAATACAAAGCACAAAATATGTACTACATACTGTATACTACATTACATTATGTAGATTGCACTGTTATAATAATATGGTACAGAACAATGAATTATTTATATGATTGATAATAAATTATTTTTACTGTAAAAACAAGGCATTTTTATAAAATACAAATTTTCACAAAAATGTAGCAAAAGTATTTTATTATATTCAAAATTTGAATAGCTAATATATCTACCTAATGTATAAAATGCTTTTACATACGAGTAATTTTCGACTTATAACAGGTAACATGTGTGTAGAGTGTAGAGAATGTTTGCGTATAATAGAAATGATGAAAACGATTAACTTACTAAGGTGATAGCTCTCGAGTGTCCAGTAAAAAATCATGTTTTGAATTCAAATTATGCAAAATTTGCAAGATCAATTAGTGTAATTGACTGTAAAAATAATTGATTGCTTCATGTATGAAAAATTTTATAATATATTATACAATAAGTGCAAGAAATAAAAGAGAAACAAAAGATACAACATGCCCAGGTGGTTATCCTTTGCTGGCTGATCTAATCACACTGAATACTCCCTCTCTTTCCCCCTAAGATGTAATGACATCATTCAAATGAGTGATCGACACTGCCCAACAAACATACCAATGTCGTCCAATACACACACGCATATTCCGGTCTTAGATTTAACACTTTATTTCTGTTCAATGTTTTTATTTTGTAATGTCATCATTCAAATTATAGGGGTTTTATGAGGAGTGCATAAAGTATGAAGACTTTGAAATTGGTACACTTGGAAAAATAAAATAAAATATATGTACTGGTCACTTACTATCCACCATCGGATAGTAATAATTAATGAAAATCCATGTTTAAATTTTATCTGCATCTATATTATTATGCCAAAAAAGTGTACAGATGACTATTATTTGGATTAGGTAATTGGTTAGCTATTTCATGCGATAATCGGCAATATTGCCTGATTCTATAAATTGAATCAATTAAAAATCATAGATAAGTAATTTTTGAGTTAATAATGTTAAACATTATGGTAACCCTGTATAGAATTTTTGCTGATATAGTCATTAAAGTGTTGATAATAATCATATGCCACAAATGTAAATATAAGCAGTGCTTACTGAACCATATATTAACCGTTATTTAATCACACTGCCAATATTAAAAATTAAACTTTTTTTTTTTTGATAATGCGTCAAGCCAACACAAAATTACTTAGTTTATGTAAAAGGCATCTTATATCATTCAGGCATATAGTAATAATTACTACTTGTTATCATAATATAAAGATGCACATAAGATCTTATTTTCGTATTATTATTAAGAAATATAAAATTAATTTATATTTATTATTTAAGTCTAAATTGCTAATGTATTAGCAATACAGGAAATATTATACAATAATAAATGCAATAATTTACTTACAATGACAGCAGCATTAAATAACTGCATGCAAATTATAAAATGAAAATAGAATAGGATCATAGATCATATTAATATTATAAATTATTCATTGTAAAATAACCCTAAATTTTTACTGTATGCTATGTGAAGAATCAAACCTAGATAGGTCAAAAAAGATTGTTTTTATGTGTATGGCATGTAATTGATCTTTTAACCAACACAGATTATTGCATCATTTTTCAATGACATAAAAATGAATATTTTTAGAGTTTATTTTCTATGGTATATATATATAATTTATGCTGGGAAAAGTGTAGCTTCAACAGCCCTGAATGTTTTTACTAAAGGCTAAAAAAAATATGATTGTTGTATAGGTACACAATAGGATAAAATGGATTTAAATAATAACAAATTTAAATACATTATACCCTGTTGAGATCAGTATTACATTGAAAGTAAAAGAAAAATTAATAACAAATTAAATGCTTCCATTTTAAAGATTTATAAAGATATTTTATACAAGAAAAGAGACCATTATATAATATTTTAAGTTTTTTCATTTTATAGTTAAGAGTTTACAAAATTTTAATAAATAACTTTACAAAATAAGGCAATTCAGACAATTACAAGGAATGTACAGATAAAAAATTAATATTTAAAAAACAAAGTCAGATGAATTGTACACAGCAGAATATTTTAAGGATACGTGTTATGTTATCATATTTGTATGATATCGAATCATATTATAAGTCAAAGATGAACATTACAAAGCGTGAACCTACAAAATGCATGAAAATATATATGCTAAAATTGTAAACTATCTGAAATAACCATGTATACCATGAATGAAAACCTGTTTTAACCAAGGAACAACTAACTGTACATTGCAATTAAAAAGATATTTATCAGTTGATTGCATAAGTATATCTGCCATATAAATGTTTGATAATGATAATGGATAACATTAAATAATCTTTGTTGTGTATTACGATGTCCGCTTCAAAAGTGGAGCGTATGGATGTGAACAGTGTGAAGATAACCACTCTAAAAACGGAGTATATGAATCTCTGCACTGTAAAAACCCATTTAGACAGAAATCTACACGAGAATTGGCTACCACCTAACTGGGATTTAGCTCTGTATTTTTGGATTTAAAAAAGTCCTGGAAGCTAATTTATCATTTGACAGATATACTCTATGATTTTTAATATTAATAATAAATTTTGAAATCCAATTAGTAACTGTATATCAACCGCTCACTACCAAGACTTGCTATTTCAAAATTTCACGAAAACCCCTATAACGCCATTTATTATACAGTTATTATATGGTAATTGCTCGTAACCTAAATATTCATCTCAATTAAGTTACAAGCGATTGCCACATGGTAGTTTTAATTAATAAATAGCATTAAATCATGTTTTCAAAAAAAAATTTGAGATAGAGCTTGGCAGTAAACTAACGATATATGTTATGATTCATGAATTTTACAGGAACCAAATAGGAAAAGTGGAAGCAAACAAATTGCTTCATAACGCGACACATCTGACTTGTTCTCACTTATCAATTATTATAATTTAATATTTATAAATTTTTTAAATAACACAAATGAACAAGAATGTCATTTCTTGCAAATACAACACAACTAAAATTCAAATAAAACAGTTTGTTTTAAGTACTACTGACTTAGAAATCGACAATGTTCGATGATAATAAATGAATTATATTTAATCCTCTAAATAAAATCCCAGCAAGTATGATGCAATCAGTGGTCATATTATTTTTAATTATGTATGCACAAAGGCGTGTATTGTAATACAAACAAATTACACCCGCTGTATTTCGAAAAGCTTCACGTCAGTGTCATACCAAATCGGAGGCTCTACATTTCTGAAAAAAAAATCATACATTAATTAAATGCTTGTATATATATATATATAAAATACATGATATCCACTAAAGTAACATGAAGAACATAGCGGGCTAAAAAATTAATATTTTTTATTTATAAGGTTTCACCTACCATGGCATATTTAACAAAATTTAAAAATCTAGATCAGTCCGATGAAACCCATATTGATAATTTGGAAACATTTTTTCTTTGTGAATTTTATTCACAAGACAACTTACCTCAAGTATATGACCCCCCACATATAAGTGCGGAACCATGTGGTCGTTCCGGTGTTGGCTTGGTACTTCCTGATGAGGATAGGATGAGGCACTGGCAGTAGACCCACCAGTGTTCCATGTTGAAGAAACTTTAAGATCTCACTTTCGTCAGTCAAACCCCTGGTGAAAAGCAGAGAGTGTTATAATATTTTATTTCCATCAGACATTTTACACATTATTATGTGAATGACTTTTGAGGCGACTATTAAAAATATAGTAATGATTTTGTCATCTACCTGACTACGCCAAGAGTTGAGTGTATCCATTTATTTTTAAAGTTTTTCACAATTTTCATTATAAGTCAGAATCTGTAGATCCTCACAGAAAAAAAACGTATGACTCACTTGTCAATACAAATCTTTTCGACCTGAGGCACGAGGACCTGCAACAGCCTCATGATGGTTTGTAAAGGTAGTTTGCTCCTCCATGAGTGAACCCAGTCAGCTGAAGGAGACCATGTGGACCCTGAGCCACCCTTACTGGGAGGCACTCGAGAACCATCTGGACCAGCAACTCGGATACTTCCTCGCTACAGACATTGGAGTGAAAAAATGTTTATTTTCATTTAAAAGAGTGTACTTCATTTTCTTTAATGTCCCAATGCTTATTTTTTATAGGTTTTTTGGTTCTCATAAACAATTCAACAAATGTATGATATGTACTGTCAACTTATGGCCATCGATATCTTGAAACACATTAAGAAAACTTGTGGTAAATAACTGAACTATACTTTGTAAATGTAAAGATTAAAAAAATTAATTTACATTTCAATATCGTTTTAATATATGCTTTAATTAACATAATGTGTGAAGAAGTAGTAATAAATGAGTACGTACCTGTGCGACAGATCTTTGAAAATGCTGTACAGGCTTGGGGCACTCCACCGTCTGTTCTACTGTCTCTAAAGACGTCTTTGAAGAAACTTTTTCGCTTTCACCATTACTCTCAAGAGACAATTGTGCCAACCCCTAAAAATACATAAATGTTAAATAAAACCACAATAAAATATTGATTTGTATATATTCTGAAGGATTTATATTAAATAAAGTAAAACAAGTTTTTACATATTTACCGTTTCGTCTTCACCATCGCCACCAGATCTAGGGCCCTCATTGATTGTAAGAAGTTCTCCTTCGTCAGGTTGAACAACGAGAGGAATAGAAGGACCGACGTCTAATATCAGCTGTGTAGAAGGATGTGCAGACTCTCTCTCTGTCATCTGACCTATGGCTGTCGGATTTTATAGAAAACCATAAATAAATATTTTAAGCCTAAGTAAAAACACGGAATCTACGAAGGAAATCACACACAATACAGTGTTTTTACTTAGTAGGGCAGAAATGGTGGAATATGATGTTTCATCAAACAATTTCCTCCACTTCAAAAATTTAAACTATAATCTCACAGACTGCTTTCCAGTACATTCAGTCACTAAAGCTATTGTACATATGATTATAATTTTTTTTTTTTTAATGTATGACCAAATAATCATACGGTTGGAAGACTAATATTGACATATACTGCTTTCACAAAATTTAAGTTTTCTGTTACAATTAGTTTTGCCTATCAACCCTTTGAATGCCAAATAACAATACATCATTATTTATGGTAGCAGGGAGAAATTATTAACATTATTAACACATTACAGTTACATGTTTTTGCGTGATAGCAAAACTTGGTAGTGAGTACATTTTCGCATTTTTGCATGATAAAAATAATCTAAAGTTAGCTTATAAAAATGTCATGCAAACACAGAAAGCCATGTTTATAAAATTTTAATAATTATTGTTTTGTTATTATTTTATATTCCAAATTTGGCACAAAACAGCACGGACCGTAAAGTATTAACATTGTGATACTCGAAAAACTAAATAAATTTAGAAACTGACTGTCAGTGTCGTGTATTGTCATGAAATAATTATAAATGGTAGCATTTCTTGCTAGAATTATGAAGAACAGTGATATTTTCAATTGCTTGCAACCACAAATTTTTAAAATGTATATATTTTCTACAAAATTTGGCAATAGTAAAAGTAATTCAAAGAGGCGCTAATATATAAGTAATTCTATTCATTAATTAATTCTAAATAATATGATTTAAGTAAAATTGATAAATATGTGAGAAGATATAATATTAAAATCGAGTATCAATCTAAATTGTATTAATAATCTAGCAATGAAGTACCAAAAACCGATAATACTGAACTAGCAATGTTAGAAAATTGTTATTTTACTCTCATTAAAAGCATTTGGGGAGCATTGGTTCAAAATAACCATGGGGAGGCGATACAGGAAAATAGTTTGAGAAACCCAAATCTACTCTGAGCATTTGTAAATAAATGACCCGACGGGAAATTGTAGGATGGTAGATCAGCTTTACAAGATTTTGTGATACAAATTAGAAATACAATATTGCAGGTTAAGTACAATGTAACATACATTTAATTTTTTTGTATTTTACTGTCGTCTTGTTTGGAATGATTCTGTAACCATGTCGATGTCCTATAGTAAACGCAAATATGAAAATTAAATATAAAGAAAAATATCTACATTAAATTAAGTAAAAACTTAAGCTATTTATAATTCAATATTTGAAAAAAAAATAAGGAAATATAATTAGTGAAAATAATGTCACTTTATGGGAATCTAATTTGATTGACTCCAATGGAGACTAACAATGATGTTTAGATATTTAGATTAGTCCCACTTATATGGCAGATTTTTAATTTATAGGTAACTCATTTTATTTATAGGGTAAACAATGACGTGTTATATATATATTATAAGAATTTAACAACTGTTTGACAGTCATTGACACTTAATTTTTGAAAATTGTAAAATTTACATTTTTTAAAGCCATGTACACTCCAAAAGTGGAGCATATAGACTTCCACAGTGTGAAGACATGTCTTGACAAATTATTTTTCACGAGAATTGCTTGTCAGACATTTGCTCAATTCAATGGGCATCCGATCTTGTATTTTTGTATTTTAAAAAATCCGAGAGATGTGGGAATCGAACCCGCATTCTCCAAAATTGCGAGGCGCGCACACTAATTTTTAGCTACTGAGAAGACATCCTATATCTTCTGATTACACTCTTTTTATAGAATTTACAAGAATGACATAACATTGATGTGAATTTCATAGTTATGTGGATTTTTCTTTTTCTCCAGCTGCTACTTTTTCCCCCTGCATATCTAATATATTTTATATGCCTTACATCAAGACGATGTAGTAAAATTACCTGGTGTTTCAGGAAGAGTAACTTCAAGAGTTCCAGGTTCAGCGGGTTGAGCTGGTCGAGAGCCTTCCATAACAGGTTCATCGCTACTTTCTCCCCCTTTAGTTTCCCTTTCTCTACCCTCTCGATTATCATCGGACATGTCACACCTGGCAGCCCTCACGGACTTTCGAGTTGAGCCGGAGCTGGCATTTCCGCTGCGACTCTGCTGCATGGACTTGCGGATGGATGCATGGTCATGTGGTAGATTAGCTAAATTATGGAATACACTGCGTTTCCTGATGATCGTGTACACCAGATTTGAGTTGCCTGTATTAAAAAGTATACATCATTATTAATGAAAAAAAAAATACAAATAATAAAAGGAGATATTTATGGCTATACACATTCCATAAACTGGACTCTCAATCCTTTTCTCATTATTAATCTTAATAGAAAATTCAATGGGGTCATGTACTCCCTTTTTATTTATGATTTCATCTATGGAAAGCATGTCGTAAATAGTAAATGATTAAGGACTACACTCGCCGCATCCCAACGTCGATGTATGTTAATTGAAATACATTCTTTCAATAATTCATCGAAATGTAGCAACTCAACTTGTAAAAATAAATTGCATTCATAACTCAAATATTCTTCTTCTTTACCATTCCTAGCTTCTAAAATCTGAAGAATCACTCTTTTTCTCAGTACCTAGGAATATTTTAGCATAGATAATCATTCAAAATAATTGTATGTATCACAACACTAATAATCATTTACTTACCATCAAACTGATATTGTATGATATTATTAAACATCTCCAGGAGAAAAAATACAAGATGGTGGTTAGCAGGCGATGAGAACAGGAACCATGGAGTACTAAAGGCTTCCAGTAAGTGCAGCAATTTCGTACTCGCCACCATTGACAAAGTTTTCAAATACGGCGATACTGCAATAGAATTGATTCAATTAGTAAAAATTAGTAATAACCTATTTATTAAAAGTGAGCATTTAATATTTCAGTCTTCAAATTAGTTGCTGATTTTCTAGATGATTTTTTAAACAATTACTGTTTGATTTAAAATTTTGAAATATTTCACATCCATATGATACATTTTTTTGTGTTATCCAACTGTAGGACTCAAACCTTAAGTTGGGCTGCTGACTAAGCAGCAAAAGCACGGATGATGCTAAATTAACTACTGAAGTAACCAATAATATAAGAACACATATTTACCGTTAACTAAAATAGTGAGCAGACAATCAAAGAGAGGCTGAAGTCGCTGGTGTCCCGTGGTGATAATTTTATGGAAGACAGTAACGAGGAGGTCAGCATGAGTGCCCGTGAACACAGGGATATCCATGGGGATAGTGGCCGTGTAGGGTTTGTTCAGTCGTACACCAAAGTTACGCTCTCCCGATAGCAATAGCAGAATAAACACCCCAATGTGCATTAAGCCCACACGAGCTGAAATAATTTATATTGTTATAATAGTCCACAACTGCCGAATATTTTGAAATACTAAAATAAACATAAATATTCCATCCATATTATCTAATTATTCTTCTGTTTAGCCATATCTAATCCACATATTTGGAGCATATGGCAAGTAAGAATTGAATAAAGGTGAGGACAATTGAAATAGAAAAATTATATTCTAAATTATTTAAAACTGATAAATTATATAATTGACAAACTAAATAATGAAGATTTAAGTGATACAGATAGTATGTGCATTATATTGTAATAAAAATAATTATACTCACATTGATCAGCTCTCGAATCATTGAGGTGATAAAGTATGGGAACCAAGATCTCTAACACATCGCTGCTCTTTAAAACGTAGTATAAAAATTTCTGCAAGAAATATTGAATCAAGTTAAATCAATAGAAAACCAACTGTTAATTGAAACAATATGATAGAGTTCAATGTAACTCATGGCTTTCTTGAATGAATTTTAAAAATTTTCTACTTTGCACCTAGTACTGATTTTTTAGATCGATAACTATTGTGGGTAGAGACTACCAGTACTTTATCTTCACTTAGACTCAAAGATAGTCAGTTTTTGAAAAAAACACTCTTATAAACCTTGTTTATAGTATTTCCAGCCTACTGCAAACACTGCATATCGATAAATTTGATGAAATTAATCTCTGTACTCTCTATCATATGGGTCCTAGTTTACGTTTATAATGGTGCAAATAGTTGAAAACTTTCAGTACTTTTAATTAATTTATAAGGAATACTAAATTTTTCAACACATAAAAGCATCTGCTTCCAGATATAACCTGCTTTTGGATCTCATCACTAATATTATTATAGGCTAAGACATTTTATTTTATTTTCACATACGTCTGTTGGTATATATGATAATATCCTAACTTTTTCGAAAATGTCTTCGGAAGTATCAATAGTTATTGAAATGATCTATATTTTAGTAAGAAATTCCAGTTATTACGACCTAAGGTCAGATGCAGAATTACATCCGTACACATTTGGACACAAACAGCTTTGGATGTAATATTACATCCGTATTCCTTTATGGGGTTAATATAAAGTGTTAAAAATCCATTACTACCAACACCAGAAGTACGAATTTTAGAGTTGAAACTATTTGTGAAATTAAAATGATGTGGTCACAGTATATTTTGAATGTCAATTATGATAGGAGCATTACATACCTTGTTATAATCACACATCTTCCAAAACAACACAAGGAGTTCTTGATGGAACTGAACCTTCTTGGCAGAGTTTGGTAAATAGGTCTGCGCAAGAGGGTTGTTCAGTAGTCTAGTTACTCCCCTTAAAATAAATGCAAAGTCTTCGTCTCTGTGTATCCGGGATAAGTAGTTAATAAATAAGTTGTCTGGAACATTTGACTGTAAAAACAGATGCTCATTAATAACTAACCAGGTATTATGCTAAATCCATTCTTGGTGATGCTTCTATGGGAGTTCTGAAAGTTACTCCAAAGGTATTCAAGTATAGAACTGGTCACCATTTTTCAGAGTGTTTCAAATGGACAAAACCACATAACATCAGATGTGGCATCAAATAAATATTTTTTATGGTTTAATTTTGATACAATATTCCCTATTAAATATGAAGTGAAATATTCTAATTTTTTGGAAAATAATCTACTACTTTTTACACTAATAGTATCCATTTATAAAAACAAAAAAAAATCAATAATTACATTAAAGTATCACAGGGTTAAAAATATTTTTTTGATTTATTTATTTCTTGAAACAATGAATCTCTTTTATTGAAATGCATTTTTGTATTGTACATAATATAACAATAAGATGAACTTGTTTCATTAGAAACCATTTAAAAGCTGCCAGATGAATTTAAAATTTTTGATTAAAATTATAATAATGAATAATTACATCAACATACCTCATCGCCATCCACACCTCCACAGCTGGTGTCATGGTCCAGAGTGACAATTAGAATTTGTAAAGCAATATCCACTAGTGGCTCTAAAGAGTCTTGGAAAAGCAAGTGGTTGTATGGTAATCCTAAACCAACAGGATCGTAAGCACACACTGTGTTTAACAATGATGTAAACATAGGTAAAGCGTGACGATTTTCAGGACATGTAAGATATCTGTAAGATACGAAGAAAACAGTATTTGTTAAGTGTACACAATTCTTACTCAATGCTTTATACATTTGTCATCCAAGATTTCAAGTGTTTCAAATTATTGGTTGTCGAGGTCCATAGTGTTATTTTACTTAAATTGTATAAATTATTATTACTTTCTCACAACTGGGTAAGAGGGTTATCAAAATATTTTAATTGAATACAATTTTTTGACTTGACTTACGCTATCCATTTGTTAGGTTGATGTGTAATATCAGCAGAAGGCCGGTACATGGCCTCGCTGAAACAAGCCAGCAGCAGACGAAGAAGCTCTGAGCGGCGGGCATCAAGCGGCGGTACTCGAGGAGGAGACGCAGCAAAACCAACACCTGCCTCCCAAATGTACTCACAACTGTCCAGAGCTGAGAGCTCTTCTGCTTTGTCCTAAATAATATTATGATTTGATCAAAATCAAATTTAATGTAAAGATTATAAAGAAATACTTAACTAGCATGCATAGCAATAGTTAGTGTCTCCTTTGGTTGGTTAAGATTAATTAATTACTGTATGATTTATACACTGCGTGGGAAAGGTAACGGGAAGCAAAGATATCAACGCAGGAAACTTTTGATTATATTTCCATTTAAATAAGCAAACATGGTCAGATTCCCTGAGCTTAGGCGATTTCACAATATGGTAAAATAAAAGAGCATTGGGATACAATGGCAATAACTGAATGTCTTTTTTTTAATTAACATAAAGCATACGAACTGCAAGCATAGATGCACTAGATCCAAAATATGAATACTTTTATTGCAAGACTATTTTTCACAAGAATTAGAAGTCAGCCAATGACTTGAAGCCCTAATATTCCAGTCCTGATTTTTTTTAATGTTTATGTAGCTATAGCATTTGAACTTACGATTTTTTGTTTACTTGCCAACCTAGCTACTTATTATTAAGTCATTGATTATACTTAAATCTACATTATAACTAAAATAATATTAAATTTAAAAAATGTATAATATGAAGACATATAAACCAGTTTAACATGTAATACTTACAGGTCCTGATCTACGACTGCTGACTACGGTGAAATCCGGACAGAATAACAAATCCTATGAATAAAAATAATATATCGCTGTTAATTATCACATATATATACTTAAAAAATAAACATATTAGGCATACTTTATAGTTATATTTTTCAAATAGTTGAATAAATTAATTCATTTGTGTTCTGGAAATTCGTATGAACTATAATTGTATTTATTTTCTACTATTTCAAAAATATCATACCAGCACCTACTATATCAAATTTAAATTAAACAATGTTTGCAAAATTCGTGGAAGGAATGTTTCTGATAATAGTGAAATTTTGGTTTTTACAGATGTTAAGGAGGTTTCTTTAATACTTGCATCTGAACTAAAATGGGTGATAAATGTGGAAAACTTACACATATAGCATTAATTAGAGACTGAGCTAAAGGCATTGACTGATTATCTTCGTTCTCTGTTGAGGCAGCTGGCAATGATGACCAGAAAAAGCCTCTCCAATCGTCATCCTCAAATATATATGGCAACACTCTAGTCAGAAGTCTGATGCAGTTTAAAGCTGAAAGAAAATAATATATTATGTTGCCTCACAATATCAAATTTATTATAGATATTTTTGTAAGTGGATACATCATTTGAAGGTGACTTTTGCATTGTTCTTTCATACAGCCATACAATTTGAAGTGAATAACTATCAATTTGATCATCCACATAATTCCAAGTGCGTAGCTAAAAGTGGCAGATTAAAGCCCCAGAGATCCACAAAAATACATTTTTTTCAGGTTTAAATAGAGGGCATGAACTGTGGGTCGACCGAATGGTAAAATACCAATCATTGTTCAATTCTGAACTTTTTTGATTTTACTGAAAAATCATTTATCAACATAGTGTTAGCTTATACAAAAGGAGTATTATAATTGTAATAAAAACATTTGCCTCACATAAACATCGAAAATGAGAGTATTATTACCCGTTTGCTGCTCATGTTGCGTTCTACAGCTGCTATCAACCGCTTTCACCAGCTTCTCGACTGCTTTGTAGCATAGAGTCGCGAGATTTGAGGGGGCCTGTTCCCGCAGAGCCCGAATTTCTGGGGCAGGTACCAGAGTGAAGACATCTTGTACATTAGTGACGTTTTCCGACCAAAATTGATCCCAGAACACATCATCACCGGCATCAATAGGCTGGTATGAAAAATAAGCGACACATTAACTAAAATTGAATGCTCGCAAACGAACACATTGCATTAAATTCGTGTTATCGGATTCCCATATTGATAGGGTAATTGTGTGGGAGTATGAATTAAACGATATTTTGTACCTGTGTTTTTGATGTCAGTTGAACTACTGCCTTTCGGAAGTTTAATTTCGTATCTGCATTTCCCATCCCGCAGACTTTTTGATTAAAAAACTTACCTAACAATTATTTACTGATATATCTGACAATGCATTACAACTATTTCGACGTAAAGTAGTCATAGACACTGACAAAATAATATATTATGACATAAGCAATAATAACATATGTTTTACTCATTTCAGATTGAATAAATTCTCAAGGCAAAAATAGTATTAATAGTTTTTACGGAAAAGAAATGGTTTCTAAATTACTTTAGGGATAGTAATTGATTGTTTTACTCTCAATATTTTTTAAATAAACTTTTTGAATTCAGTGCTTAAGTCAGAATTGGAATAGATAAAGTTCGAAATGAAACCAAAATAATATGAATTGATTTAAGTAGATAGTATCACACAATATAAGTGAATGTGTAATAGTCGAGTAACCATTAAGCTACTATATACCTAATATTTCTAAACATAGACTAATTATGTCAGGTTACCTATACTGGGACGACAGCCAGAATCTATGGTTGGTCCCTTGCGTCACGATATTTTCTGAAACCAATTGATAAAAACTGTATCGACGAAAATGGCCGCAATTGTTCGAGGGGCTCGTGCCGTTTTATTCCGGCTACCGCAAACAATTCGTACGCCGGTGACTCGGTTACCCAGTATCATAGTTCAACAAAAATCTTTTTGTAGCAACGTACTTCTATCTAGTCGCCTAACACAACCTATTTTATCAATTCAGGTATGTCAGCGAGTTTAATTTATTTGTGATAAAGATATACACGTTTGATTGCTTTTTGACAGGATAGCTTATTATGGTTTCATTATTGTTTATATCGACGATACGTTGTAGGTATTTTAGATATTAAGTTGTAGATATAGCGTGTATTTTTTGACATTTTTAAAATACATAGTATCATTGCATAACAGCCTAGCCTATCTGATGCGCTCGATCATGTTTAGGTTAATAAACGTCAGTCGAGGAACTTTGCTGCGAAAAAGAACGATGCTGATTTGAAGCAAATTGAAGAGCGGGTCTTGAAAGTTTGCGCAGCCTATGACCGTATAACAGCTGACAAGGTACACATGTTTTATATTCCATTTCTGATCTTTTTTAGGATGTGAATGCCACCCCTAGCCGTCTTTACAGTGGCGGAGCTCCCAATTCTATCGAACTGATCACAAACCGAGTACTCCTTGTATTGAAACTGTATGACAAGGTTGATGCCGTTAAGGTACAATAAAAAAACCAATATTATAGGTTAAGTTACTTTAAATGTACCCTGTAAACGACTTGTTAATGTATACTGATGTCATTAATACTACACAGCTACATATGTAATAATTTGTAAATGATACTTATATTACATAGTACCAAGACCTTGGATATTAGTATGCATTGACAGATCTTTTAAAAGTGCTTCTAAAATGTTTCACATCAGTTTATTATAACTTGTCTGTTTCCACCGTGCTTTGGGTTGTTGTTTCACTTTGAAGGTTGAGAATGTCATAATGATATGTGCAGGGTTACCGAGTCAGTATGGTAAAAAATTACAAAAGGCCTCCAAGTTTGCATGTCACGATTTAAAATTACTCCACATTGATGTCACACATTAATTTCAGTTACAAAAACAATTTGCATAAATTCATTTTTAACGTATCGCTCACCAGTAAAATCACAACTATGTGAATGCAAGTTATTTTTGGGCATTCATTGTCAGCTTGTGGGTAAAGGTTATTTTTGTATTTTTAAAATTTTGTGAATAGTCCGCCAATTTTTACACCTGACTTAATCCTTGCAAAATTATTTTCCTTCTGTCATGTTCGGAAATTCTAACAATCCAATCTATGTATAATATATATATAATGCAGTTTTGGTCAAATACACCAGTTTAAGAGTAAAAAAGATAGTCTACACCCCTGTAATCTATCTTTTTTTTATAATTTATGGACCATACTGCAACATAGTTGAAATCTAGGGGTAAACTATAAAACTATAATTATTGTTAATCAAATGATTATACATTCCATTAAAAAAGTTTGTTCCAGGTTAGAGTTAATAAGCACTTAATTAGCAATAAGCTTAATAAGCAAGTTAATAAAAACGTGTGCGTGCATAGTTGAAATTTCTGTAAGATCTTTGAGGAAATTTAATGTGCCACATTTTTGAGACTGCATTACTACTAATATTGTTGTTTTTAATTGAGCTATATTTAAGCCTCATAAAAGGAATATGGTTTTTCACCAATCTTTCAAAAAGTATTAATAAATTTATTTTTAATATTCTGAATTATGATGGCAGTATTATTTAGGAAGGAGAAAATATCAGTACGAATGCATCAGGCAACAATGATTCAAATGATACAAATAGAAATTAAAGTTTCTCTGAATAATAGATTCTTCTCCAATCCATATTTCATTTTTGGTTTAATCCTCCAAAAAATCATATTTTTCCTCATGTATAACCTTAATACCATAGCTTATTAAAAAATGCTACATCTAATAAACAATATTAAATCGGTGCTTTCATGAGTAGTGCGTATAGTTATAGTCTGCATCAATATATTAGAAACATTTATTTAAAAAAATGAATACACCTAAGAATTTTAGTATGACGGTGATAAATTATACTTACATGGACATCAACTCTTTGAACTCACATTTTTCAACACCTTCACACAATAAATTGATTGAAACCAATATAAATATTTTTATTGACTAAAGAGTTGGACTGGAATAAATATTTATTTGTTATATTTATACCTGCGAATAAAATTGATGACAAGTCACACTTCACATAGAAATTTTAAAGGTTGAAAAAAAAACACTCAACTAATAAATCGACTAGGTTTATCAACACAGTACTAATTTACGGATCACCTGAGTTAACGTAAACATCTATTTAGTTTTTGTTTTGCAATAATGTTGCAGAAATTATTGATAGAAAAGAAAAAATCTGATTTAGAATTCAAGAGATTTCTATGCAAGCAGTGACCACAAATTGAAGATTGTTTTTTAGAATTGCAAGACAGATAATATAAATAATTTCCTGACAGAATATTTGCTAAGCAAACATGATTTGATTTGCAGCTGACGGTAAACTCCCATTTCATCAATGATCTGGGATTGGATTCCCTCGACCACGTTGAAGTGATCATGGCCATGGAAGATGAATTTGGCTTCGAGATCCCCGATTCTGATGCGGAGAGGCTGGTGAAGCCAGCCGATATCATCCGATACGTCGCTGACAGAGAAGACGTCTACGAGTGAGAGGAGAAGAAGGACATCTATCTGTTATGTTATCTTTAAGACTCCACATCTCGGCAGCGTTAGGGGGTAGAGCTCTATTCGTTACTTGCATTTTCCGCCATGATTACAATTCACATTGTGATATGTATTGTTTGTAAAAAAAATGTATAAATTTAATAAACCACAATGAACCCCTCTCTGCCACCAAAATGGCCAGCAGAGAGGGACAAAAATAAAATACAAGTTTTAGTCATTATCTGTTTTGACATTTATTTAAATGGTAATGTGACGTTAACTAATAAATATACATAAAAAGAATTTAAATATACGGGGACGTCCATCCGATGGGTCGACGATTAATAATGATCACAAACAGACAAAGCTCGCGAATCGATTCGGAGCCGACGCGACGCACATTATAAATGCAACACGAACATATAATTTACAGGACGAGGGCCGACGGTATAATGAACGTTCGACAGTCAAAACGGCACAATTTTTCTAAAAGACGGAGTGCAACAGAGGAACTCCGCTAGTCCCGCCTCAGCGCCCAGCGCAGCAGGGTCCGTAGGCAGCGGACAGGCAGGGGCAAGGAGAGGGGGAGAGCAGCGGGGGCGGCGCCCGGCGGCGGTTATCTGCGAGAGCGCCAGCGCGCCCGCAGCTGTCTCCTGGACCCAGAGCTTCGCAGCCGACGACCCCCCTCTGCCACCCCTAAACCAACCCCGTCCATCTTCTGCACACGTACAACAGGTTGCAAGTCCATACCACTGTGGCCAGCATCTGTGCTTTTTGCAACTGGTTCCCTCTCCGATGAGAGCCTGTCACTTAAGGTTCGTTCGGCACACTCCCACTGTTTTAAGTCCACATTCACATTATTGGAATAGTTTTCATCATCACCGTTCTCACTTCCTTCTGTGTCTGTTGCTCTGGAAGCTGATGGACCATCAGTGTCAGCAGTTGAAGAAGCAGCACAGCCATCGGTAGCTTCTGTAGCACAATCCGAGTCTACATCCAGATTATTTATAGCGCGGCGGGGGCTGGACTCACGTGAGCTGAGGTTCTCCTTTTTGATCTTCTTTTTGCTGGGCCACCCTGTCTTGTTCTTCTTTTTGAACTTACATCCTCTTCTCTTGGGACTGCTGTCACGCATTTCTGCTGCAGCATCCTCTATTGTCCGGCATCCTTCGTATGTTTCTAAGAGGCCGAGGACATCAGGACCCGAGGAGGAGCAACCGAACTTGACTGCATCGTTATCCATCGGTGCGTCAAATTCATCTATGTCATCGTAAATAGATGACATAAGTGACCGGAGTCGTTCAGATATGTCTGCAATGGCCGTCGGTGTTTTAGTGGCGAGAGGCGCATCACTGGAAGCATCTTCCTCGGCGATAGAAGGCAGCGACTTGGAATCCTCTGAGCCACTCAGTTTACTCCTTTTCCGGTAACCTAGGCCACCTAGAATAGCCAAAGTGGAGGCGTGTTCACGAGGAGACTTTCTTGAATTCTTGCCGTCAGGAACAATCACCGGTTCAATTTTGATCTTTCTTTTCTTCATTCCTCTTGTGCCATACGGCCTTACAGGTCCAGGTTCACTCCCCATTTTGCTCATCCGGCCGAGGATGCAACAGTCAGGTTTCAGAGGAGGCAGTTCACCCATCTCGTAAGGCAGAATTGGCGGCTTGCGATAATAATCTAGAAAAATAAATAAGCCCATCTGTTGATCCCATTCCATACTATATTGATAAAGAACTCTACTATGCCGATAATCCATTGGAAAGAAATATATCATCGCCATTATTGCAGGAAAACGTCGCTTGATTTGTAGGTTTAAGTCACTTAGTAAAATATAATTTTATCATTGGCACATTTTTGTGTTAACACATATATTTATAAATCATGTGAAAATGATAAAAGTTTGAAAAAAATAAAATTATGTAAAGTGATAACTTAAATCAAAAAATTGAGTTACAATATTCCTGCAATATTGGCGATGACATTCCATTTAAATGATCCGCTGAACATTTTTATTATAAATATTTTTTTTTATTCCGCTGGATCAATGTTGACAGCAGAAGAAAACAGCAATATGCTACTACGTCAATTTCAGAACGATTAAAACAACGACATAAGTCAAGTTTTCTTATGTTAACTAAGCAGTTTCATATTTGAACAGCAAACTTAATTATCGCCGAAGAATACATGTATGGTAAACTGATTGGCTTGTGATGTGGTATTCTCAGTTGTTTAGTTTGAGCAGTCTCAAAACTAAATCATGAATGATTTGAAATTGGCTTACTACCGTACATTCATGGGCCAGTTGACGGAGAAATTGCATTGTAGCAAGAAAGCATTATTAATACCAACATTTCTCGAATCCTTTATTTGAAATTGCTCAGATTTTTTTTGTTTTATATACCGTGTTTGCTCCCAGATTGGAGCATATGGATCTACACAGAGTGAAGAATCCATTCCAAAAGTAGAGTATATGGATCTCCCGCAATGTGAAGATGTCTTGACAGATTATTTTTCATGAGAATTGTTTGTCAGACAATTACTCAACCCAATGGGCAGATATTTACAATAACTTTGGTCAAAACAAGTTTTCACAGTGTGAATATACTTAATTTTTTAAGATATCTTCACACTTCTGAGATCTATTTACTCCACTTACAGAGCCGACATGATAAAAATAAATTCATTGGATAATGCGGATGGATCATAATATAATATTCTTTTAGAGCTAACTAAATATTAATGTTTACTCACCTAGATATTCTGTAATACTTTTAAATATACGCTTTCCTCGGTCCTGTCTTGTGAAAGTGTCGTACCATGGTTCACTCTCAGGAATGCGTTCAAAGGTATAAATAAGGCTTTCAACACGCGGAGATGCCTTTAAACGACCGTCTTCCCACTTCAGACATTTATCTTTTGGCGGAATTACATCAACATCCGGTGGGGTTTCAATCTTCTCTTTTACAACTGGTGAAATCGAATCACTTCTCAGTCTCAATTCGGCTGCCGCCCTTGTTCTAGAATTCCTTCTACCACCGTCGGACCCATACCCGTCTTGCGAAGCATCATCCGACTGAACATCTGCACTCCGACACCGTGGAGATGCTCCATTAGAATTAAAACGAGGTGAACCTCCTCTCGAGTCAGTTTCATCATCAGTATCACTGTCATCTCTTTTAGGAAACATAAAATTTTCAGCTTCATCGCTCAACACAGAGAGTTCCGATCGCCGCACCCGTCTAAATTTGACAACTAAACCTGAAGCAGATTCTCCATTGCACTGTGGTCGTTCACCTGGAGCAAGGGCAGGGCCACAGTCCTTAGGGGTGAAGTTGTTACTGGAACGCAGTTTAGTGCTCATTCCGACTACTTTATAATAGGGTCGATCAGGCGGAGGACGAGGGGCATCAGGACTGGGTCTTCTCCAACGAATGGCACGTGGCCGCTTTCCTCTGTGTGTCTGGATGTCTTCCCCCTTACCGTTGAATTTGTTACAATCGGTCCGGGGGCTGACAGACCCATTTCGAACAACATCTCTTCGTAATGATTCTCTCGGTGATGCTTTGGGAGGATATTCCTGATCCACGATGGGTGTTCCTTTTGACCGAAGGTAGTGACCACGCTCACTGAGAGCGGGTGACATTTGCAGGCCTGGTGAAGGATCGACTCCACCGTTACAAATCACCTTAAGCTGCTTTCTGGGGTCAGAAGGAGTCTCCGTTTCCGTCTTAATGTTTCTCAGTGACCGTCTCTCCTCGGGAACTATTTGAAGGGGTCTATTAGTTTTAAGGAAAGTATCCACGTCAGCTGCGGCACCAATAAGAGTGTCCAGCGACAGAAAATTTGAACAGTTTTTGACAAAGTTGACGTGTGCTTCGGAGCGTTCGTGATCGGCCAAGATAGAGAAGTCTACTCGACAGATTTCACAGTAGCCGCCTTGCTTTGGAAGAATGTCGATCCTTTCCTTAGTGCGAGGTTTGGGCTTCCGGGTCATCCTGAAAAAAGAAAATTGTACATTGGTGTAAAAAAATAATATATATCGGATAATCAAAGTTTACTCATCCCACTCCACTTCGATGGCTTACCTTTTTTTACAGAATCATAAGATTCTAACAGGGGTCCTCACAATAATACAAGTTCACTATTTGCTTAATTCAGTGATCGTATTTCACAATGCCATTTAAAATAAATCATTAATCATAAATTTATGGGATTAATTTAACAGAAAGTGTAACATGAATATAAAATGATATGACAGTTGTAAATTAAGAATAAATTTGAATCAAAGTTGAACAACTTTATATTTGAGAAAATTGAGTTATGATATCTATGTGGAGTCAAGATTGAATTCTTAAAATGACTTACCTATTCTTGTTAGTAGTGGAAGATTGGGCTGTGGCAGCACGATAATTGTTCAATACAATATCACCAGTGGTGCCTTTTGTATTGTTTTTAGTTTTGGCTTTACTCTGCGGCCAGCGTTTTTTATCACCCTTTATGGAAGTCCCTTCCGGAGGCATAAACGGACACCCTGTGTGGTCTCCTGTCAAATTTATGCCCGGCCACACAGGGAACTCTTTGTAAACGGTGCGACTTTTTCTGTATCAATACAATTAAATAATTAAAACTGTGACAAGAATGAGTGACTTGGGAAACAGGTCTCAATTTCAAATGAGCAAACAAAAAGATTACAATCGGGTTATGGACCTATGGTCCAAAACAATCTCGAGCAGACTACAAAATGAATAGTTTACTACTTGTTCAACATTTCGAATCATAAATTGTGGAAAAATCTTTTTTTCGAAAACAGACTATTTTAATACTTATTTGGACGAGTGACATAGAGTTAGTGAAATTCAAATGAGATACTGTCTATTATCATTTTTACATATGCATGAAATGTAACAGGGAAGAATAATATTTACCTATCGATAGACTCAAACTTGATGTAAGCCCCCTTTAAAATTTTCTCTTCGGAATCAATTCTTTTGTAAGCGACAGCGCATACTTTTCCTAAAAATTCTTTCACCTAAAACAAAAAGAAGTTAAATTGAAAAGGCATGGTTAATTTACCATTTAGCAGAAGTTGCAACTATATTGTGGACTCAAATTACAAATGCCACTTATGAAAATGTTATTTTCATAAGCCTGCTCAGGTTACATAAATGATTATGGCCAAAAAATATTATTAATCCATTCCAAAAATATGTTTGATTACACATGGTTTTGTATTTTTTTTAATATAATGTTACATCATATGAGGAGGCTACATTTGCGATGGAGTTAATGGTTATAATTTTTAATTTAAGAGATCCTGATTCTTTGAGTTAATATATAAATATATTCCACATGTGCGCAGTGGATACTCACTTTCTGCAGGGTCAACACAGGAATGTTGAAGAGATGTGCTTGTTGAAGGATGTTGTTGAGGTGTGGTTGTGGCTGTGGCAGACAGCGCACGCGCTCCAGCATCGCATCCGCTCGACTTCCACTGCAACTGCCGCCCCCTCGTACTCCCACCAAACCCTAATAATTTAATTTTAATCTTCATAAAATAGCAGATAAAGATTCGAATCAATATATTTTGACTGTGCATAAGGCGTTAAGAAAATGCATTCATTAATTATGATCCCTTTATGATTTTATTAAAAATATGAAATGACTAAATGTTTATTAGTAAATACTGGTCTTCATTGTCACTGGTAGTGGACAGATGTACACAATATGGAAGGAATAAAAAAACACCAAATGCAGTCTCAGTATTAGATTAACCTGTCGAGTGGCATGAACGTACCGGTGCGTGGGCGATAATTTCGTTCAAA
>JAGVSQ010000414.1:0-40668 GCA_022683975.1 Rhyacophila evoluta | reverse complement strand
TGAATTGGAAAGGATTTAGTGAAATATGCAAATATTTGATGGGTGCACAAATTTGGAACACGTCTTTTACCGTGAAATGAAACAAAGTAAGAATGTTATCCTCCCACGAACTGATAATATAATATATCATAGAATTCACATGTTATTACATGAAAATCTTATTACAGGCTTCAATAAAACGAATGATTTAAATGTGATTGTTCGTCGGAAGCTGTTGTTGGTTGAATTAAAAAAATAAACCGTGAGTGATGTCTCTATTGAGGCGTGCCATTTGCGTCAGTTCGCAAAGCAATGTTCATCGTGCGGGAAATTGCGAATTCTAACATCACAGATGGGCAGCTCAACCACACGCGCTCGGGATCTCTGCTCTTTCACTTTGTTATTCATTGACTACTACGCCTGCCCGAGTTTGCATATCGACTGTGGAATGGGAAAAGCATGTAACCCACAGATAACTAATTCTACAGGTGGCGCAAAAAACGTTTATTGGAACGATTTTGAGCCAATGTTAAAATATTAAATAGACACAACCTTGAAGTGTATGAAAACTTTAACTGGCGTTTTATTTACTCAATCTGATATTAATTTAATAAGTTATTTAGCAAAAGTCATTTGAATTGATATGGTGAAAGTCTTTTTTTCAAACTTAAAAGCTGAATTTAGATACTAATTCGGCATTTGCACGTTACATTCTTTAGATAGAAAACTTTATGATTTGAAAAGAGCTATTTTGAAAAACTGGGAGGTCACATCTTTTTTCTTTCAGACAGTCGATATACATTACTGCATACACTGCGTTGAATGAAATATTTCTCATCATTACGAAGTATCTGATGCTAACTCATTTTTAGCAATGTTCTTGCTTCTCAAGAATCGCTCCTTCCTTTATCCGATCTATATACTCGTAGTAGCTTGCGTAAAGACGACGGGACAAGAAAATTATCTGAGACAAAGTAATTTTGGACATAACGTGCAAAAAACAACGAATAAAATAATAATACGAACAATATCCTGACCCGAAGATGACCGATTATGTGCACGGGAAAACTATTTAGCTTTTGAGGCTGTTCAAGATTGGGTAAAACCGGCCAAATCTCATGTAGCCTAGATGAAAAATCTTCAATAAACTGATACTTTAATCAGGGGGTTTTTGAGACAAATTATAAGAAACCTGCAAATATATTTAAAAACTCGTTTTGTACTGCATGCCTACCCAAAATAACTTCAACGAGATTCTGAACGCTGAAGAAAACGATGTTATCTCTGCCAATGTCTGAAGTTCTTTACATTGTAGCAGTCGTAGAATATTTGTCACGAAGAAGAAGACATATTTATGCAATAAAATCGAGGAATTTGAAACAAAAAGAATGCTGATGCTTACAGCGTGAAATGTTATTTTTCCTTAATGCCAAAAGCAAAACTACATTCACTATTTTTTTAGTAGCTTTATGATAATACATATTATATGCTACAAAAACTGACTTAATATGCAACTGTATTTTTTTTTTTGTTATTTCACGTCTAACCAGCTACATTGTTTACGAACTTGATAAGTATCATAATTATTTAAATATTTTACTTTTGGTGCACTTTTTGTAACAAGAGATTTATTATATTTACAAGCAGTTATTACGTTTATTGTTATGTAAATGGTTTAGTTAATATTATTTCTTTAAAGAATAACTGTTTGATTTCATCTAAATTAGATGCTGTTTCCGCTGATTATATCAACTCATTAGGCTTTCTAACCCAGTATTAGTATTGCATAATTCATACTTCTTTAAATTATTATCAATGTTAATCGTGTAATTTAAATCATATATGTACTCTATAAATATATAGCTTGTCAAGATTTGGGAAAAACAAACTTGATGAATAATGATCTATTTCTAGTGGACTTAAAGATATTAATTAGTAACGGGTAAAAAAACGTCTAAAACGAGTAATCGTAAATTTTCAACTATTTATTTTTTATATAATATTATACGGTATGTTTTCTCATTTTCACTAACATACACAAGCACACACAAAGCAAAGTATGTTTTTCTTTAATAGCAAAAACATGACTTGTGTAGTTACATCGATTTTTTATGATGAATTACTTTTAAAAATGAGCCCAACATGAAGATTTTATTTCATAATTGTTTTACTACAATACAATATTTAATGTTATCCATTAGCATGCTGATCAAAGATAAATAATAAAATATCGGAAAGATAAAGTTTAATATTAGGTAAGGACTAACCATTACACAACTATTTAAATATAACGAGCGTGATGATCTATTCGCGTACCGTGTTTCCCCGAATATAAGACCGGTATTATTTCAAAAATGCACCCAGAAAACGTAATAGGGCTTAAATGTTTGCGGGAAAAAATCTCATGATTTTCATATTGGAGAGATGCTATTTAGAAAAGACGATGCCATCAACAAAGACTTGAATGCAAGTCGTCGTTATTTTTTAAATTTTCGTTAATTTCGGCATCCTCCAGCTTGAAGAGTGTTTTTGATCTTCTTAAAACGCACTCGTAATATATTTTTCAATAGATCTTATTTTAGGGGTAGAGCTTATGTTAAAATCAATTATTTTCAGAGCAAAAGAAACACAGTGGTTACTTGACCAAGCAGAACTTTTAAATTAAATGTATATTTTAACTTCGGCACACTTATGGCAACCTAAGTATTTGATAATTTGTATTTTTTCCCGGGATATTTCCGTCGAATATAGTATAACACATCGCTTCTTGATAACAGAGCTCCAATATTTATATCAGATCAAAACCAGATATAAAAGGATGGGGCGGGTGGATGGATGGCACACTTAGTAGATTAATATACGCTGATTATAATGACGTGGATAAGTCGATCTAAAAACGTTACAAATGAAGTAAAAAATATTGACATCTTTATATCCGCTATTAGGCCTATACGCATATGATAATTGAGTACACCTGAACGCGACGCACACCTACACACACGGACACTAGAACGACGGACGCACGACGAGCAACATCACCTACGTTCGCTCAATTAAATTATGTAATAATCGCGAATGCTGCAGATACGAATCACATGCGAGGCCAGAGATGAACTAACAAATCGAATGCGTCATGGGATTCGAGAAGAAACCGTCAACGGAATATTGTTAACGATCGTGATTCGCCCAGCGCCATTATGTCACTAATAAACATTTATTATGAGTAAATCTCCTGAAAACTCATATCCGTCTGACTCGCATAAAACCAGTGGCGTAGCTAATACTAATGGATTGCAATAATTCTCGTCTCAATCCCCTTCCGATGTTTATTCCGTAAAATGAGTATATATGATAAAAGAAATAGTAAAAGTCTACCCGGTGGCGTAGGCTTCCGGGAATGCGCCTTTGATTCCCACATCTGTTGGAATAATAAAAAATCCTAAAATACAGGACTGGATGCTCATCAGGGTGAGATATTTTCTGACTAGTTTAATCCAGCAAGAATTTGACCAAAAGAACCATTCACAATTATTTTTGATGGACGAATACTATATTACTAACCATTCTAACTACATTTCATATTCATTGTGCGCAATAAGAAAAAAACGCTAGAAACAGGGACGTGAAACAATTGTTGCTAGCATTTATCTGATATCACGAACGACGACATATTGTAGTTGAGTTGTCAAAGGGTTAAGATGAGACTTACATTTTTGCAACTACTATTTCAGGCCGAAATATAATACAATCCTTGGATACTCTTTCGAAGAAGTAACTACACCACTGCTAAAAACCTTCGATGCAATAGTATATGTAATTCATTTACATGATTGAATTAATTATTAATAGTTAACTATGCTATAAATTTGTGATGACCTGTAAAAAACCACCTCCAGCTGAGGAATTTATTTTACACAGATAACAATAATTGTATAAGCCAACATTAGTATAATTCAATTAACATGCGAAAGCTTAGAAAAGCTTCTTGATATTATAATTATTCAAAATCTAAAGCTTATCTGACTATAGGAAATAAAGTATCGTTTTTTCGCAATAAATAACTGTTAAAATATATTATCAAGTTTTTAATAATACGTTTCTAATAAAAATGTCATATTTATTTTTCATACTTTAAACTACAACCATTCCATATTTGTAATAGTTATGTATATGGAAAAACAGTTAATTTTTTTAAATGATAAAAATAAATTTTAATACAACAGCCTTACGGTTACACTATGCCAAGTTGTAAAGTGCATGCGCTTCGAACCAAAGGCTACTTCAACTCCCACAACTGGATAAAATGTGGCAAACATTAAAAAACGGAAGACTTGAACTCTAATGAGTGGATGGCTAACCATCGACTGTCGTTAAAAAAACCTGTCTTCGCATTGTAGAGATTCATATACTATCAGAGCGGATATATATAAAAAAAACCAGTTGTTTAGTCATTAAAATTGTGCAATACACGAAATAGTTATTGATAATTCTGAATGGCCATAAAGCTATTGTTGTAAGAAATTGTCTTGATAAATCTGTTATATGGACAAAATTATTTAATTTTTTCGAAAAATATGAAGTTTTATATATTTTATTAAGTTATCACTCGTTTCGCGTAAATTATACCATAGTCAAATTAATGTTACTATTTGCACGCACACTTGCAAAAAATCATTCGCTACAATTATTTATTTTTATTTCGTAGCAATCAAAAGTATTGAGGGCGAATTAGAAATATCATATTTTGAATGATGGTAATAGATTTGCTATAAACGATTGCTAGGAGAATAATTCCGTTCTATAGATTTTTTTATTGAAATATCGTAAGTATGATACGTTAGCCGTAGAGTTACATTTTTTGTTCAATATTAATTGAAGTCAGTGAACGTATGAATCCGTTAGCAATCTTCAACGGATGTGATATTTTGATTCCTAACAAAAAAAAAAAAAAATATTAGAAGAATATATCTGTTCCATATATTTATTTATACGCACATACATTTATTCCGTTCAATCGCATTATCCTATTTTTTTTTTAATATTAAAAATATTATTAATTAATTAATAAATATCTTTTATAATAGGCAGAATGAGAATAAAAAAACGTGTCCGTGTATGGAAATCTCACTATAATCTGTACATGAAAAGCATATGGATGCAAGTCACGAATTAAAAAAAAAAATTTGATGAATTTGTAGTTAATTATCATGTTAATTGGTGACAACAAGTTGAAAGTTGTTTTACAAAATATTAAAGAAATATTGACTTGCATTTGGATGTAACAACCAAAACGCGTTAGAAGCATAAAGACTCAGGAAGCTTTAAAGAGTATAAATTTTGATTTTTTTTACTTGTTTTCGATTCACAATTGATTGATTTATATTACATTTATTTTTATATAAACCTGCATGTGTATTTATAAAAGTTTTAAAAAATACGTTTTTAGATCTCTTGATTTTACTTTATATAGTTGCATCCGTCTGCTTCCAGCTACATAAACATATTATACCAATCAAAATCGGTCTAGTCCATTCTCACTTGCATGTATCGCAAGTATCTTGAAGAATTTTTTGACTTGTATTGGCTTAATTGTTTGCTTAGCCACATAGTAATTTATTTAAGTTAGAAATAGCCACGAGGCGTAATGGGGGTTAGATTTAGTTAGATTATGTTGCATTAGGTCAGGTTAGTTTATGCTAATACAGATACGTATGCTTAAGCTGTTTGATTTTTCAACAGTGTCCACAACGTTTGTGATTGAGTTTTTACTTACAGGCATTTTTCGATTGATACCTAATAAGAACACATATATTTCGTATTTGTGACAATAATTGGTATTGCAATAAAACCTTTTAAGATACGTAAAAAATATATTATAATATTCTCTATTACGTTAACCATACCCGCTTCGAAAAAAGAATAATTACAAAAATCTTTTACATTGCAGAGGAGACATATTGTTTTTGACAACTATAAGCTAATCACTTAAATTTTATTTATGTGTAAGTATCATTTTTTTAGCTATAGGATCTGAAGCCGAGCATTTAGTACCGAGTTGTATGCATGCTTGCCAACTCGGCCACACAGAAGACAAGCCTAACTTACTAACAGCAAAAAAACATTGCATGCGTGACATTTAGGAAATTGAAAACTGTGCAATTAATATAATTGCTGTAAGTAAAAAAACTGAAGAACAATGCAATGTCACTACAATCATTTGAGCCTTTAAGATTACAAAGACAATGCACATTACGAAATAAACGTATTTGTCGGAAAACTATTGTGAATACTACAATTTATTAATCTTCTATGCCGGTTTTGCATTTTATGTAACTCGTTGCGCGTTTCAAATAATAAGCAATAAATCATAAATACGTGTGTCGAAGACAATGGAAGGGTGAACATAACTTTTAATAACAAATATACAGGAGATGTTTTTTTAGTACTAGTCCACTTCAACCCTTTTGATGCCTTTCCGAATTATAAATTATTCACCCGCTAAAATAAATATTGAAGTTCCACAAGTATTTGTAACGACTATAAAACATATCTTATGACAGTTAAAAAAGGTGCCGGAGCTTCAACAAAATGAAGCTCAATAAATGAATAATATATTATTTTGTTTTATACCATGTTCGCTCCCAACATGGTCTTGACAACTTATTTTTCACCAGAATTATTTGTCAGACAATTACTTAACCGAAAATGGGCATCCAGTCCTGCATTTTTGGATTTTTTTAAATCTGACAGATGGTGAATCGAACCCGCATTTCCCGGAACGCTAGGTGCGCACGCTACCAACTATGCTACCGGGGAGACCCCGGGAGAATGATTATGCATTGGTATAAATCTCTAAAGTAAGTCTTCATACTGTGGAGATCGACACGTTATATTTTAAAGTCGGCATCTCCACACTATGGAGATCATTATGCTCACCTCCTTACAATTATTATATACACTAATAAAAAAGTACACATGTTGAATCTCTTTTTAACGAATGCCGAACTAACGAAATTTCCGGTATAAAGTATATTTTTACTGTCCCGAAGAAACGTTCATACAATATGTAACAATATTTTTCCTATATTCAGTATAACGAAACAAAAGGAAAACCCACCCTGAGTTTCGTCATAACGTAATTCGACCTGTATGTATGTTATACCACCGCCATGTTTTGTCAATAAATATGTTTATTGATTTAAGAGGTTCCAGCAATACAGCTTAATTTATTTTACCATCCACAACGAGCCATCATGACGTAACATAATTAGCGGCTGAAAGAAAATTAGCAACATATTGGTACAACACGCCTGCGCCTACGCATATAGCTCAAAATACATGAATTGTGAATTCAGTTGACAAATCTGATTTTTTGGGTTTCGAAATTAAGATAATCCTTTGCATTATTTGGAAACAAATTTTTTATGTTCCACGTTTATATAGATTGTCTTGTCTTTTAATAATAATTATATGGACACTATAGTTTTTGAAAATATTTAATAAAAATATAACATATTAAAATCAATCAGAGTGGGAATGAGTGTACACGTAATATAGTATAAGATGGAATTCATTCTACGCATTAATTTATCTGATATGATAATAATATCACAAAATTAGCTAGCTAAATCGCCATCACCTATATAGGAAAATTGAATAATGTTACGTTATCATCGGTATGTTATCAAACATTGCTATCTCTTCTCGCGATGAAAATGGCGTCGAGCAGCTGTTGTCATGTCCCGTTTGCGAAAAAAAATATTTATGTTCGGAAAACGTGCATGTATTTATATTTACTTCATGTGTGTGCGACAAGGTCAAGCTAACGCGGTTTTCATAATGCAACGTTTATGATGCACCATTTAATGGATCAAGCTATATTATATAGTGCTTGAATTTTTATAAGCATAAAAAATAAAAAAAACAACTCTCTTAAAATTGTCAATTTATAATACATTATTCAATGATAAGTTATTGAGAGTGAGCTAAAATTTTGAATATCTATTATTATGCAATATTCTATTTGAATTTTTTTGTATACTTTTAAATAATCTTATTTACACCCAAACACGATTTCAATTAATAATAAAACCAGCGCCGTACAAACATACAGTAAGAATAGAACCTGGAGAAACATTCACTTTGTATCTATTTATGGTCGTTCGGAGCTTTCAACAGTTTTTTTCTAGACAAATTAACGCCTGTGCTTTATTTGCTTCTAGATGAAAGCTGGTACTGTATGGGCTTAGAATCCCTGAAAATATTACATTTAAATAAAAACTCAGAGTCAAATAAAAATATTACCAATTTATTCACAATTTATTCTTGCACTCTTCACTACTCAAGTTGTTTTAAACCACTATACATCTTCTTACAACTTTTTGTGGCATAATTATTATCACAACTTATGTAATCGTTATATTCCTATTATAGATTTTACCATTCATTTCTTTTGTGTGATATTTAATACAGTATTGTGTATCATGTTATATATCTAAAATTACAACCATCTGAATATCAACTAAGCTGTAACATCATCTTCAAGAAGTCAATAAGGCTTCAATGACACTTTTGATTTGCTTTATCCAACTGTAAAAGGCTGTTCCGTAACAAACCTTCAGTCTTAACCCAAGACACCATGATAATATTCATCTATTGTCTTTTCTTCACCACCATAAATATAATATAAGCCAAGAAGAGTCTAGGCAATACTAAGGATTCTCTTCCATTTAAGCTACAACCGATTCACTTTTTATATGGGGGATACGTCCCAATGAACACCGTGTATAAACAGATAAGATGCTCATATAAAAACGTATCCACCTATGCTTACGTCTTATATGTATTGCTTTCACGATATATTTAACATTATATATCAACTAAAATAATCATTACGCATTCAGTATCATGGCCAGATAATAAATGTAAAATATTTTTCCATGCTTGAATATTTGAATGATTGAAAGTGCACCATCTTTATCTAGTTCATCTACAAGACATTAAAATGTTCACTGTATATAATATGATTTGAATGTTGATAATTTATTTCGATTAATCCAGATTTTAAAACTTTTAAACTCAGTGTAAAAATAATATCGCTACTTGTTTTCTTGAAACCTCTTATCTAAAATCCGTGTAGTCGGTGTATATTACTTCAGCTCAACAATGTAACTAATAATTATAGTTATTAAGTAATTGTATTTTATAAAAATATATGTATTAGGTACGCATAACTCTGTTCAGGTAATGAGCTTGGTACACGTGTTTCGTAAATGCGAATAGTGCTATTCGAATGTTTTACTGATAAATGATAAAAACAAATTGATAAGAACGGGCCTCGGTAATCGGTGCAACGAGTTTTATCGTTATCGACTTTCACGGCCGGCACAATGAAAACATACTTACATTATTATTTTATCTTTTACCCATAAGTGCGTACTATATTATTATGCTATTCCATAAATGTCTTTGTTAAGTAATTTTTAATTTTCATAAGTAAATGATTTGAGGAGAACTATAATATGAATATATACTTGAAAATTAATTCAATGATTTATGTTACGTAACCATATTATATTCTTGTATACGTATGGTAAAAATTATTCTATTGTGCGAGAGAAATCCAAGTATCAGCTGTAAAACATGGATTTTATTATTATTATTATAATATATTGTAATTATATTGGACGCTAAATTTAAGCCTAACCTAACCTAACGCCTATTCAAAATAATTATTAAATGGAAATTATTTAAGCGTCGTTGTTTTAAAATATATTTGTTACATTGATATGTTATCTATACATTCTTTATACACGTAAAACATTATTTTTTTTCGCGGTAAACTAATAGTTTTTTTTTATCCGGCTTTGCTCGACATAGATTTAAACTCATTCTTTATTAATTATTATTTATTTTATTCATCCTTTTATTGTAAATTTGTTTCAATGCTTACCTGTATATAAAATTGCAAGCCTCTTGTTGATGATGTTAAAAGATAAAAGAAAAACAGTTGACCTAGAAGTGGCAATCTAAATAACATGTGAATATTGCAAGTCGCTACTATTTACTCTTTAGGAGAAGTTACTGTGACAGACACACGTGTATTTTTTTTTCGTAAATAAAAAAGCACGGATCATAATTATGCGCTCTTGTACAGTGCCCACTAAGCACTAACACGGCTCTAATGCGGCTCTGGAAGTGATTTTAAGTTGGTATCTAATACGGATATACAGATTTACAAAGCTATGTCGCGTATACAAAAAAAGTCATAAATATAATGATTCCTTTTCATATTGACATCCCTGTAGTGGATTTGCGACCTCATTTAGCTCACTAATTATATGTTTCCATAAATAATACAAGCCATGCGTGTTGCCAATTAAAATATTCAATTGGCGACACGCACACGCAACGTATTAATGTACAGCGTTAAATTATGATAAAAAAACTAAAATATCAAATAGATCATAATTAAAAATAAAATGACATTTCGTATCACCGAAAATTAAAATCTAACTTTACGTTTAACAAGATAATTATTTAGTGCTTCTAATAAAGACTTATAATTAATAATATTTACTACATAATTTCATTTGACAGGTAAAATTTCTTTGCAGGGAAGTTCGTAAGATCATAGCCAATATTTCGTTATACTGAAATTTCATTGAACCGAATATGGGAAAAATTATTTTCGATAGAAAATTTCATCGTATCAATAAATAGTATAGAATACATTTTTCGCCTAACAATTCAATGCCAAGGAGATGATCATACTTTATAACAACGAAATTTTATTTGTTTTTTTTTTTGTATTAAGATCCAGTTTTGCAAAAAATAGTCAATGTTCGTAACATCGGTATTCGTTATAAAGCCATTTGACCTAGTTTTAGTGACGGACATTTTATGTCATTATATACGTATGTCAGAATATTATTCATGTGTATGTCCAACCTCATGTAAAGAGATACAATACATATATGCATATATACTAGATAGATAGAGAGATTTAAATCTCTTGATCTTCTATCGAATATTATGGTTGGAAAATCTGCCTGATATCACTGATTTCTAAAGACTTGCTTGTGACCTATAAAAATATGAATTTTGGAGGGAAACAATATTTTATACTTGAATATATTTGCATGTATATATATATCCAGTTTGTTATTAGTAATTCTGCGAAGAACTGTGTGTGTGTATGTATAAGACAATTATAAACAAATTTTCTTTCAAATAAAAATTGTCGTTTAATTACTCGTTGCAAAAACACCCTACAATACATACATTTTGTATAAATCTGATCATTTAAAACAACTAAATAGCATATACCCGAATGATACATATGCATATTTAAATGTTTACAAGTAAATACATATCTTATAAACAAGTTTAATTTTTCAATTCAATTTAATTTTTAAATTTAATTCAATTTTCAATTCGCTGAAACAACGATATGACATCAATGAATGAAGAAGACCAGGAATTATGAATAGAGGAACTGTTTAAAAAAGTATTGAAAAATAGATTTTAAGCGATATTCCATTAACAGTAAAATACTGTTAAGTATGCACATTATAATCACAAATAATTCGAGACGCCAGAGCTGCCGACTCTGTTTCATCATCTATTCAATCTTCAATGACGAGATCTATAATGAAAAAAAGTAAGCTTGTACAATATATTAAAAATTGGAAATGAATACAAATTATGTGAGTTAGGTTTTCCTGTATGCACGATCGTAAAAGAAAAATCATTACCAGAAGAAACATGCTGTTTTTATGTAGATAAACATTGATGTAATGATGTGATGCATGATGTCGTAATTTTAAGATGAATTAAATATAAATATTAATACTGTGATCGAATCTCTATTAAATTAAAATTTTATGAGTAAATGTGACGTTATAAAATCCAGATCGTGATCAAAGTGTAGCTCATATTGTATCATGGATTTTATTAACAGACCAGAAGTGGTGGGAGACAGGGTTAATACGTTGGTCCACTTTTGGTCTATGGATTATTTCTAAAGCAGGCCTTTCAAAGCCCTGGCGAATAAAATTGAAATATAATATATTTTATTTCTATTTCCCGTACTTTTTTAATATCAGACTCCTCAGAAAGGAATGCAATAACAGAATCCTTAATTATATCATTTCAGTTTAATCAAAACTATTAATTCAAACACCTCCGTTGGTAAATATATTTATTGATTTATTTTTTTATGTCTTTACAATTTTTATATCTTACAAATGTCTTTATCACTCTTAGCATCTTATGTGATATGGCCCATTGGCGAAAACTTAAAGGCTAATGATTCTTTTCTAAATAAACTAATTTTATAACATTCCGAAAAATTTTCAATGGATGATATTTTTACATTTGAAAATTATGTAATAAAATGAACATTCGGAACAGTGTTCAATGTGAATATAATCAAAAGTTAAGAGATATAACCATACTATATGTATATATTAAAACATAAATTAATATGGATAAAAAAAACATTTGCGTTCTAAATTGAAACTCCTCATATACTAAAACCAGTCCGGAAAATAATGCTTTTATTCACTTTTATGTCTAAATAAATGAAATTTTGTAAACAAAATAACTATTGACTTAAAATGAACTGTTCTTAAAAAATTCAAATTAACTTAGCATAACACAATACAAGTGTAATATCCTGGTAGTTTCAGTGTCCATGGCATTTTATACATATGGTACTCATTTTTCCTTACAATACTTATATTCCATATGAAGAAAATTTATGAACTTGACTGTTTTTAACAAATTAATTATTCTGACTAATTCGTGATTAGTTTTATAGCTTAAATATGGATGACACACGTATTTAAAAATATAATCGATAAGATAATTTCAACAACAAATTGAATAACACGCGAACTAGTTATACTTAGTGTTTTTGTTATTATATAATATGTTATAAACAACATTATTTATTAATTTATAAAGCAGACCTGTTATGACACTCAGACGGTAATCAAATGATATCAATTTATTGATATACAGTCAATTATTGATAAAACTGTACATATAGGGTGCCTGGCAGGTATTAGAAAATTTTCAATGTTCAATGAACTAAAATATCTATAAAATACACGTTAAAATTCAAACTATAAAATTGTGTTAAATCTATGACAAATCTAATTATGCAGGTGGTTTTTATATTGTTGTGATTCTTTCTAAAATTCGTAATAGTGGGTCATTGAGTAAAAAAATAAAAGTTATGAATTAATTAATTCATTGATAAGCACTGATGTAGCGTGATTTCCCGCCCACCCGGTGCAGCCGCCCACGGTCAGGCGCATCGCTACGTGAGCGGTATAGTACGGAGCCTGACTTCGGCCCTGGACCCGGCACCATTATGCATCGGATGAATTATAATTTGCAATAACCGCCTGGCCGGTATAAAACGTGCGTCAGATGTACTGGACCAGTGATAGAGAACGCGACAATGCGTGCTATGCGATTTACACTATAACATTCCACTAAATTGAAAGTATCTTCAAAATATCTCCAAAGTATCCAGATTTATATATCTGGTATCATTAAAAAATGTAACTTCTGATGTTTGAGTATTTTAAAAATCATAAATATTTATGTAGTGGGAATTCATTATTCACATTCTCGTAAACCACAGTGTCGTTATTTCGTGCGAATATTTTCTCTATACAAATCATGTAAACATCACATCATACATATTTGTACTACACAGTGAGAAACCAGTACAGGCTAAATCTCTTTATAACGAATACAGTTGTAGCGAAATTTTCAGTAAAACGTATATTTTTTGTTGACCCCAATAAAACTTTATACAATATGTATTATTTTTCCTATATTCAGTATAATGAAAAAAAGTCCTGGTCCCACGAGTTTTGTTATAACCGAATTCGACATGTACGTGATTTTAAACAGGTACATTTTTTTTAAATACACATATATTTTGATACTATTTTTACCTAAAAAATACGTGAGTATTGGTAAGAGTTATCATTGTCAGTAGATCAACTGTTTATTCTTTATCAATACATATATATTCCGTAAATATACTCCGTCAACTTGAGTCCTGAATTCACGTTTCTATTTTTATGATCGGATAGTTGACGATTTTTTAAAAGATAGATCGTAGTTGACATGCAATGCAATTGATTATGTTGCACTCACTATAAACAAGTTCAATGTACACTGTTATAGTGATAGATGTCTACATATAATATGACTGTTTACGTATACAAAGTGTTAAAACATGTACATACCACGGTGGTAATAAAACGTTGGCAACTCAGCTTTGTTTGAGAAACATGGACAAGTTTTATATTTATTTGTATGGCAAAATGCAAAAAGCGTTCCAATTTTTTGGTTAAATAGCAAATGTTTCTTAAATTGGTTTGACTTTCAACTGGGCCGAACGGTTATCAACATGGTTTTAACGAGTGATTTTTTGGTTTTTATTAAATATGCAGTATAATACAATACATTGCGCACTCTAATCAAGGTACTGAGAAGTTTTATATAACAGTAGTTCATACATTTAATTGTATCCTCACACATTTTAAAAAGTGGTGTCATAGTATTGTTAATTTTAAATGTTTAAATGTTTACCATCGCTGTTATCTAGCACTAGCATTTGATGCACCCACGATCGTTCGGAACGAATCTCAATGCGAAAATACGTCCCGATATAAGACGCTCTCTAGCATAGGCTATCCTTTTTAATATTTTAGAATTTAATTCATACACAGAGAGCTCTGGCGCGACATTTAAGACCATTTAACGTAACTATAAGATCACGATGGCCATATAAACTTAATATGGCATTAAGTGGGGAATATATTTATGAAGTTAATGATAATATATAAATCGTCGACAATACTCAACCATTTCATGTCAGCATACTTCAACCAGATCTTTACTCGCAATTAACTATTCATAATTTGTCATATTCAGTATTATGTTGTTTTCATACGTAAATGATTTGCTAAACAAAAATACAAATTTTTGGATTTTTAAAAAAGTCATGAAAAGAATATTTCCATTAAATGAATTCATGTTTCTATATAAAATACCGACATTTTTTTCATACTATCAGAACATGTAGCCTACATATTTTAATAGCTTTATTTTTTCGAATAATTTCTAATATAAATTCTTTATGTGATGTTAAAAATATTCCAATTGACAATAAATAGAAAATTAACAACGTAAACATATCATGTTTAATTTATAAAATATAACGCTAGCGTATGCAATTTATTATGGAATACTATAACAAATTTAAAAGAAAATGTAACATGATGAATGAAAATATTAAAATAAATTTGTAAATGTTTACGTGCAAAGGCAAATAAAGGAAAACATATTATTTCTATCAAGTCATTCAATGGTTGGGATTCATCGCTTTCTTGACGTTTAATGTATTTAAATCAGTTAACTATATGTTTGCATTCATATGGTTAATTGAATTTATGTCACACCAGTTTCAATATTAGTACAAATAATATAAAGTAGATTGGGATTCAATCAAGCCGTTACCATCGCTCACACTGTGTAAATTATAGTTTGTTTCGCTTTTTACGTCATGAAAAAATCCGATAAACGTCGTGCCTGATATGCATCACCTGCAAACAATGTTACTCAAATGCCTCATGGCTTAGTGGCCAAAGGTGATGCCTACCATACAGAGTTTTCGTGATATGCATTGACTACATAAATATGCAAGCATCGTAATTCAGACTGTTAAAATGTTTCAATGCGTTTTTCAGATACATTGTCATTTACAGTAGTTTTTAGCAGATAGGCTGTTTAAGATAACCACTTCTCAACATGTTTAATGGTAGCTTGCATGACGAAATGCACTGGTTGAATATGTGAACCAAATAGCTAATATCTTATTCTCGTAAAACTTTCTTAGTATTCCCTCAACGTGTCTAGTTAAATGTTGTTAGGGGTTAAAAAGTCGACTATATTCAACTCAATTAATTGTCCATGAGTTGAATTAACCGTGGTCGTATGAAGAACATGATGTTTTATTAACATTTTTTTTCAAGGATGAAAAAGTACATAAATTACATTTATACGTAATATGCTAATTCGTTAACCCTAGACTAGCGTGACATCGAGATATACGAATTACCGATATTATCGATATCGACTGATTTTCTATGTGGTCATTATTTGCGGAACTAAAATTGGAATGAAAAGCTTGTCTTGCGTTGCTATACGCACTTTCGCACCAATAAAAGCTCTACTCTAAGACGTAATAACACAATTTAACCCTACCTTATTAGCAAATCATCCATACTCGAATATATCCTTATCACCAAAAACATACAAGCTCTAATGTTTATATTATATATTGTATTTACATTATTATCAAAAAGAAACTACTTTACTAAGATGCATATCAATGATAATGTTTTTGAATTACAAACATTATATTCCCATTTGAAGAAGTTAAACGTAATTTGTACTTATATTGAAGTATCCATAAAAATCGGTTACTACTAAATTGAAGGTACATACATATTATTTGCAAAAAAGTTCTTTTTATTTCACTGAAAAAAATGGAATAAGAATAATATTTCACATAAAGGCAAAAACAACCGATGAAAATATCCCCACGCAGTAAGTAATCCCTTTCTAAAATCTATGATGGATTTGTATGATATAACTTCATTTTTGGTCATTTTACATTAAGTTCGAAAAAGACATTTCAAATATAAGACTGCTTCAGAGAGATCAGTGGCGTAGCTATATATTCAGCGCCCTGGAGCAAGTAAAATTCTTGCGCCCCCCCATTATTTCTCGTTTTACTAAAAAAAATACTTCCTTGCTACTCACTCTACCTTAGAAGTTATACTCGTAAATCATTAGCCATTCATAGACATATTGAAGAGCCTGTGTGTATGCAATGTTGTATTACTTCAAACATCTCAAAGCTAATACGTTGTAGTCATTCGGATCTTTTCAGCATATATACGTCCAATTACACAAATAAATCGTACTCGAGAATACCATAGCATATTTACAAATATCTGTAGTATTGTTAAGCGCACGTACAAATGCTGTATTGTAATTAAGTCATGTGGTAATGAGGTAATAACTTTTTTTCTCACCGTGTGCGTGCTTTTGATGAAGTAATTAATATCGAAGACATGACTGCTGGATGTACAAACTACTCACGTCCAACGAATAAAACTAGCTAGATATTAACAAGTATATTGAAATATAATATATTCTGACCATTCTGTTCAAAAATTCTTCACGTAGAAATTTCAAATATGGCAAATTTCTCAAACAGTATCAAGTATTATACGAAAATTATTAGTCTGATAAGCTCGTAGTGCATAATAAATTGTATGTATACCCATTAGATAGAATTTATTTCAGGCGTAAATAAAAAATATGTGTTATTTTCGCATTTTCCCAATAGACGCCACTGTTGCACAAGGTCGACTTCAGCTGTCCCGGTATAAAAAATATAGGTTTAAAATTCTATGTATTGCCCAGAAGTAACAGCTCGTTTTCCACGTCCATCTATCACTTTGTAATGATTATTGTGTCAAACAGTGTGGTTAATTCATATTATATAAATGACAGTTACAGTAGGATGTCATTTGCCAAGAGGCATCGTCAACCATTGTACAACAGCATAATATCATACCATTAATAGGCATAATACAAGCAAACAGTAAAAATAAGTATTGTATTAATACGTATTATATTATACTTATATAATCATTTAATATTTACAAAATAATAACACCTAAGCCGTCATTTTATGGGAATCATTTCTCATAAAACCGGTGAATTATCAAGTAATCAGTATCAAGTATCAAGTAGTTGTAAATTAATAAGTGACTTGAAAAATTAGATTCGCTTCGAAAATGAAGCATATTCATCTCCAAAAAGTATATATTTATGCAGAAGAATTGTTTATTTCGGGAATTGGTTGTTAGGCAATCACGCAATTCATTGCGTACCCACTATCGTATTTTTGAATAAAAATAATATTTTAGAGCTGCGGGACCTGCACCCATGATCTAGCACAGAAGATTGCACGTTTACCAACCGCCAAGCAGGGTGACCTTTGAGATAACTGTACTATATATATATATGTATTGACAAATACACGGAAAAACAAAAAATGTAATTAAAATTAGTTTTTTTTAGAGATTTGTTTGATATAAAATGGCTCATAATAATGATTATTAGAATTTGTCTCTTAAAATAAAACTTATATCGTAAATACCACTCCAGTGAGAGAAAAGGAACAGTAAAATTGTTTCAAAGTAATATTTAAAAGTTCAATTTATATATTATATTCTTATAACATAGTTGAACGCAAATAAAATAAAGTATAAGTCATTCAAAGAATCATAGTTTAATAATTCGAGTAAATATATAATAAAATTAATCTATTTTTTATTAATAATTAACAATCAAATTATATTTTTTTAGCCATCTAAATATTAAACAACAATATATCGTTATTTATGATAACAGCGAAAAATTCTAACAACTTTGTTTTTGTCTTTATCTAGTTTTTTTTCTGAAATATCTTGCACTGTACATGCAGCAATAAAAACAATACAATGTTTTTTTTACCAAACGTAATTATGCTCGGTAACATCTCGCGAAGTTTCTAATATGTTGAAAAACATTAGTAGCCAACAGGTTAAATAATAAAGCTTTTTTTTTTTTTATTTAGAATTTAAAATGTCTTTTTGGTTCTTCTGTTTTTTTTTTTTTGATAAATGTTGTCAACCAATGTCGCGAAATCATCCATAATGGAGCGCGTTGGTAAGCTATTAACTTACACACACACGTGCAAATACGCAGTGGCATACATAAATGAATAACAACACTACATGCGCACAAATGCACGCACACTTCTTTGTACACGTGCTGTTGTCACTAAACATAATATTGAATAAGCATGGTATTAAATATAGCATAACCACCGAGCAAAAAGCTATGTGCACGTAATAATGTGTAAGCCTATTAATGTTATCGCCTGAAGGTCCTTGACGGAGCATAATTTTCACAAACTACTGCAAACGTGCCACAATTTTAGACGGATGAGCGCATTTTTACCGTTAAACTCAAAAACAAATATTCACATAAATAAATAAATCTCATTTGCCGCTCCACATTTATATTCATGTGAGTACCTATTATCGTGTACTTAACGTGATCTTAATCGTATAAAAATATATCTTAGACAAAACTAGTCTAAAATAAAAATTGTGTGAAATTATATCATCTGCAGTAAGGATTGTTTAATTCACACGTAAATATTATTCTAAATCGATTTGATATTTCAACATATTAAAACAGAGTTTCTCAACCTTTTTTGACCGTGACCCAATTTAAATAATAAAAAAAACTGTGCCTCCTGCGTTTCCAACAATTAGTCGAGATTTTATTCTGTAATTCATGGAACTTAACTGTTCGTTTTTTGGTTTGATAATAAGTATGTTTTACCATTTAATCGACCACATTAAGTGATTTTATAATAGAGATACAAGTAGTAACTATTGTTTTTTTCTAGAACATTATAATATGTCCAGTAACCTCCTTTCTACACCTCTACGTCGACATTTACTGCAAATATATACGAGTTAAGTCACAAAAATATATGAAATATTATATTCATTTTAAATTATTTTAACTCGTGGAATTATGGCATTATATATTTAAGTATTTCGTACATCTTTTTTTGAATTGAAACAAACTTCGCTCGACATCGCTCATGTTTCATGAAGTATGTGCGCGTAACGGATCACACATGAAGTTAGTTTTCCACGCTACATCCGGCGTGCTCACGTAAGATGCAATAATTTTCTTCGCATTGATAATATATTTGCTTCAGAGCTGGTCATCGCTAATTTCAGAGATCCATACATTAATAAAAATTTACTTGTAAATGCGAAATAGATATTCTTGTTTCAATAAATTATACCTCCACGAATCGTTTGCATTGGTTTACTCACTCTGTAGCAGTACTACAAAAATGGTTTACGTGCAAGAACCTTAATGTAAAACGAAATGCAACACACGGATTTAACTGTAAGAATTTTCTATTTTACTTATTACATGCTTTGGACCTGGGTGAACAGTAAAGAGATGAACTACTTCATACAGATCTAATCTCTTTACAACAAATACCGAAGTAACGAAATTTCCAATGTAACGTATATTTTTTGCTGTCCTGAGTAAACTTTTATACAGTGTATAATGTTTTTCTATATTCAGTATCACGAAATTTCAGCGTAACGAATCAAAAATGGTAGTCCCTGGAGTTTCTTATAACGAGATTCTTTCTACCTGTACTATGTTTCACCATCCGACGATATAATTAATTTTAAAGAAGTTTTAAATATAATATTTACATGATTTTTTAAACACATAAAACCGTTTCTATTAAAGCACGATAATTAATTTATTTTTCTTTTTAATTAATGTTTAGGACATTGTAGTTTTGTAATAATCATAATATAATAATATTAATAATTAAATAATAAATAATTCGCAGATACCTGATCGATTTCCATATTTTATATGGATATAGTAATAATGTTGTCTTACTTTAAATATAATAGTTAAATTACCCACCGATGAGTTCCATACACTTCTGATTTTGGTGAATTGGTCCAATACAATGAGCATATCGACTTCAGAAAGGAAAAAAGATATAATCCTCAGTTTTTTCAAAATAGCATTTTTCGATAATCACAATATATACAACTAAATACACGTCGTATAATATCAAAATAATGTAAACTGTAAATGCCAAATTTACAGAGGGCCTTTGAAATTTGCGACCAGGGAAAAGAACCACCAATGCATAAATTTCGTTCGTTTTTCTTAAATAATCTATTAAATTAATAACTGATTGGGTAAATAAAACACCAATTTTAGTTTTCGTGCACTTTAAAGGTTGTTTATTTAATGTTCCGACTTAGGCTCTAAATCATCAAATAAAACGTTTTTCGTTTGTCTTGTAAACAATTTTCTGTGTGGCTTACGTCCTTTTTCTGATCCAAGGCCGATATGGTTAATAACAAAACCTTTAAATATATGATAAGGTATCTTTGCATTATAGGAATATAATAAATTCTCCATCTTGATGTGGATTTCATTAAACGTCAAGTCTTCACACTTAATTGGAAAATTATTAACCATTTTACTTTAAATATAATTCTACGTGGTAATGTTTTGTCGATTCCAATGATTAATACTAAGTCTTGAAAATGGTGTTGAAATGTCTATTGACAAAACTGTTTAGGATATAAAAATATATCAACCGCTTACTGCCAAGACCTATCTCAAAAATTTACTAAAATCTTTTTTAACGCTATGTATATTCAAATAATGTTTTTGACAAACATATTATTTAGAATAAGATTAAAGAAAGAAAAATAAATATTCTGTGGAAAAAATAGTAGTTAGTACAAGGGCAAAAACCTTTAAATTCGACAATGCTACGAGAAATCATAATGGCTAATCTAAAAATTACAGTAGTGTTATAAAAATTACCCAAAATACACTACCGAGTCGGCTCGTTTCACAGACAAAAGTGTCGATGCGTGTTGGTTCGGCGAGACGCACGCAAAATTTTATTAGACCTGGCGGCACGCACGTCTGCGGCATGCACGCATATACACGCACACAGAATTAATCGAGACGGCCAAACGTACGCGTTTCCACGGCGACCTTAATTTCACGACAATGTGAGTGTTGCCAAAATACACCTTTCGACTTCGTTAGAATTTTTTATGAACCCACACCTGTCAATGGAAATGTAAATAAAATTTGGTCATTTAAAAAGGTTGTGATCTGATATTTTGTAAACTGTTCCGATAGCCGAAAGCCACACAATTTTAAAGCACAATATAAGTAAGCACCGCTTTGTTGTGTTTTGACAGCCAATATCCATATGTTATTGCAGTTCCTTTGAAACATATTTTTATATCACCGAAAAATACATGATATTGAAGTTTATTAAACTCGTCTGTTTTTTTGTGATTATTTATTAATAGAGTTGGCAACCTTAACTATCACATCAAGTCGCGACCTGTCGCGCGACAACAATGCGATAATCGATATTTTTGACGGTTATTCGACATTAGACATTACCGGAAGCTTTGCGGTAGCTTTTTATTTCAATGTACAGACCTACATTGAGGCAGGCTATGTGCCGCAATTTTTCGTATATTTGAAACCCAATAAGCAAACTGAAAGAGAAAATATAATTACAGCGAACTAATAAAACTCAAATAAAAATTGACATAACGTTACACACATGCAGAAAGATGTATGGTACACAATATTTTATTATATAAATCTATTTAGAACATATCATTATGCGTATGTAAAAAATCTCTCAGTAATATATATTATCGTTCTAAACCAATGGCATATTGAAGAACTTGTATCGTCCCATTATGCAGAACTAGTCCAACTATATTTTTTGTGAATGCAATGATGGAATGAATGTAGATGCAGATAGGCTTGTTCCGTAACAAGAGAACGATATGTACTATCCAATGCTATTATTTTCCCAAATAATAAAGTATATGATGAAAATAAAGTCTTATGAATATCTTCGAGTATTTCACCAATTTTGTTATGGCGAGGTTGGTCATACTCTATTCTAGTATGGCACTTATAAATAGGGATTTGTGTATAACGTGAATATTGCAATAAAACCACAGTCCGCCAACACGCATCCGCACAAGTTGCGGTGTGGATGTGTATCGTGGCAACATGAACATCTTTGAAGGCAGAGCTTAGTAATTAGTAAGTTTTATTGATTTACCCAATATATTTATGCATAAACATAAAAACAACATTCAGAATAGTTCATTTTATATCAGCAAACACGATTAATATTTTGAACTAATTAACTGATTCAAAAACTTCGATAAAAGTGGAATGTGTGTATGAATATATTTTATTTAGTGCAGTATTTTTATTTAAAAACTGTGCGAACTACGTAAACTTCCATCTGGATCACAATTATTAATGTATTTATTTATTTCAGATATCGATAGTGCTTTTGTTATTTTTCTCTGGTTTTAACTGAATAGCTAGCTAACTTATAAAACGCAACTTTCAATTTCAATTTCAATTGATAACCATTCCTTGTGAAAAATACAGTATCAATATAATTATCTACCTTATCAAGATCTGTTATGCTTTATATACTTCACATCGGATATAATACTATACTCATATATTATAGAATACAATATTTATATAAAAAAAATAAAGAGTATCATAATTTCAACGTCTGGTCCAACGAAAATAAGACAAAACACTAATCAAATTCTAGTATAATATTTACTGGGTAAAAGTGTGGTAATAGATTGTTTACGATAGCAAGTTTTAAGCATTTGTTTGACACCATTATATTCATGTCGCATGAAAACTGAAAATGCTAAACTGCGTTTTTACAATAATTCAGTTCGGGACTCGATACAGTGACTCAGCGATCAAATATCCGATGCGTTACTCTCTAATCCGCAGTGGGTGGTATTTTAAACATATAAATAATTATTTATTATCCAATTATTGTTCCGGCATTATCGCACCAACCTCGCTAGCTTTCCGCATCTTCGTACGTTTTGTTTGGAAAATTGCCAGACACTCGCAAGTAATGTTGACTTACCCATTTTTTTATACACATTATGCGTATGAGCAAATCCTCAAATAATTCCGCTCGGCGTGGCGAGACTTATGATCCACCTGTGGAAACATTACGCTAAAACCCACACGCGAAAAATCTATGATACAATCTTTATGTGCCTACCAGTATAATCAAACGTGTGAATCAATGATTCCCAAACTTACTAGAGATACCACTACATTTTAGAAGTTTGATAATATGTTTTCTTAAAAAAATACTATTTATTATTATAGTATATATCTGTGGCCCAATAATAGCAGTGCTTATATGAGATATTGGCCATTTTGACTCGTCTCAGAAATTAAGTGTCCTTTTCTTTAATATAATACTGAAAAAAACTCGGTAACTGAGAGAAAAAATTTAAAACGAAATCGTTATCATAAGCATAATTCCAAAAATAGCGAATTCTGAATTCCGAAATTAGGTTACGGAAGTTAAAAAAAAAGAAGCCACACTTTCATGAAGTATAATTTATCAACGTATATAAAATTATTATGCACGAACTAAAAAAAAATTGAGGTCCAATTCTCAATCCAACAATTTGAAATTTCGAAATTAGACCGAATTCCAAAAACGTTTATATACGAAGCCCGATTTTTTTGTTTTCTCAAAATTTTCAATCCCTAAGTGAGAGCTTGATATGCGTGCTCGCATGCGGGAAATGCGGGCTCAATTTATACACCAGCTGGATTTTAAAAAATCCGAAAATGCAGGACTGTATTCCTACTGTGCCAACCAATTATCTGACAAGCAACTCTCGTGGAAAATAGCCTACCGTGACATGTTTCACATTGTGGAGATAGACTCCACTTTCGGATTGGAGATGTTCAAACTGTATGCTTCAGTTTCGGAGTGGATATGGTAGAAAAACTGCTTAATTATCCGCTCTTAGCTGGTTAATTTAGATGTTTATTCTTGAAGAAAAAGAAACAAGCTTATAATTGATGCATTTGACATAGGCATTTTTAGCAATAGACCATAGATACAATGTAAATCAAATTTAAACATTTATCGTCTGCTATTTGTTTTTTAATATTGGTTGCATTTTTACATGCATATATTCATTGTGCTACGTGAAGTTTCGGGTGATGTTCAACTTGAAAAGGCGTTTGCGAAACCATACATATTGCTATAAATCGGTCGTAATTTGTATGTCAGATCTGTGACAGTCAGTAAGTGGGTCAACAAGGACACTAATGGTTACGGGTCTAAATCCTGCAGCTTTATTGGCTTTAAAAAATCAAAGATGAAGGAATGTATGCGCAGTAGGTTGAATGATTAACTGACTACCAGTCCTGGTGGAAAACAATCTATCGAATGTATCCTCCATCCACCCACTTCATTCCTTACATCTAGTCTTATTAATAAGGAGTATTCCGGAGCTTTGATATTCAACAGAAACGTCCTGGGAGTGAATATAAATTACACAAAATTTAGTTGCTGTGCACTAAAGTGTGTTGTGGTGGAAAACAATCTTGTAAATAGAGAGTTTTAAATTGTGAAGATTCATATGTGTTCAAAATTTGGATATTTTGTGATTAAAAATAAAATAAAAAAATACGGATTTATTGCGTTTAATTGTAAAATAAATTAATAAATAAACAAATATAAATAGTTTATTAGTGTCATTCTTGCGAAGACTCATTAAAAATGAAAAGGTGACTTTTTATTGTTTTCTCGATATTACTCTATCGAAGCTCCTAAGGTAACCATGGCCCCCGTAGAATATTGTTCACTTTAGGAATCATATATACATATAGACCAGTGATTCGAAAATATTTTGAGCTACGGACCCTTAAATTAGATATCAATTAACCGTAGCCCCCGAAAAAATATTTGTTATAAATGTCAAAGAAATATAAGTCAAGTTACTTTACAGAACTGCCATTTCTATTTATTTTAGCTCACGCCTGTAAACCTTTCGCAAGCCCCCCCCTCCCTGACGTTGGCCACGCACCGCCAAATTAATTTTAAATTGCCATGGACCCTGTCAGCGGTCGCATAGATCCCTGGAGATCCGTAGGAAGCACTTTGGGATCCATTGATAGACGAAATAGATTCACCTAGACACATGGATGGTTTAGTACAGAAATCGCCAACGTACAAAAAATATTAAGCAAAGTTTTCTTATACCTGCTTGAAGATTAAAGAAATTAATTGTTTACATTTCGTATAACACGCCATTATTTCAATGATCATTCAAGTGAAAAATCCAATATAAAAAGAAATGTCGTTAATTGTGGTTACATGGATAATCGCACGCGCTTGTGAAGTCTTCGGAATCGAAGTCAAATCCCGCAATTCGATAAAAAACTACATAATTATTTTAATGTATATTCGTCGATTTGGCATCGGGTATCATAGGTTCAAAAAAAAAATAGAATCCAAAAAAGGGAACAGATAGATTAATCAATCGACTGATAACAAACCTCGTGAAAAATAATTTGTCAGTAAAGTCTTCATATAGCAGAGATTGAGTGGTGTATTTCCAAAGTGAACTTATTCCACTTTGCCTAAATATAAAGTATATTGAACTAAAAAAAAATATTTTCTTTTGCATAAAAGAACCATATTTCACGTTCTTCAATGTTTTATATGTTTACTTCTTTACAAAAATATTCTTTCAAAATGTTCTCTTTTTTATTATATTTTGGCGTAGCGATATAAGTTCACTTTGGAAATATACCCTTCACTTATTCCCCAAATTCAAACCAAAAAAGGTTTAAAATAGTTGCAGAACATGTATGACAATTGTAAAATTCGTAAAAACTGTCGTTTTCCAAATTAAAACTCCATACCGTAGAGTTTTCTATATGCTCCACCTTGGAGCTCATTATGTGCAAAATAAAAATATGCTGTGAACAAAACCAGTAACTCCTTCATGACGATTTAAAATAATATTATGACTAACCAAATAGATGAAATGTTTTTTTGGTAATTTTGTAGTTTATTAAAAACTACTTATGACTACACTGATATTATCACACAGTATGTTGGGTATAATTAAAATAATATAAAGATCATAATAGATACAACATGTGTATTGCCAGTAAATCGAAAAAAGATTATTATTTCAAAATTAATATCAGCATTATTTCTTCTACGCGTAGTTTACCATGCGTAAAATTGTTATTCGCTTAATTGATATTAAATATAGAAATACCTCATATCACTAAGTATGAGTTATTTGATAATAATTGACACATCTCAGAATCTGAAAATCCATCCAGAGTTGATGACAGCCGAACATATTTTTTTATAAATAAATATCTCCTATTTGATAGGCATCAGTTGTAAACATACAGTACCATTAGTCAAACAGCAATTTATTAGAATCATATTACATGGTATCTACACTTAACCGGATTTTATAGGAGCTATGGACCGACATCATTGTTATTTTTATTTTTAATATATTATTATAAACACTAACATATATAATTTTCCATAGATACGGTCAGCATTCGTTTACACACGGCAATAAGTACCGTATTTTCTTGCTTTTCAGATACTCTGTTATTTTAAAATACATACGACTAACAATAGAATGAATCATTAGCTAATACTTAATAAAAATGGTAATTGTATCAACTAGAAAGCATAGTGTATTTGATTCCGCACCCGAACCGCCCGCACCGACAGTAATAATATCTGTCTCTCTGTCTCGCTCGCTTAAGCCGCCACTTACGCGTGGTGAAATAAAACATACCGATATTAAACGACTTCTTTCTCTACTTCTAGAGATCATACAAAATAGTAAAATACGTTGTCTTAGTGTAGAGACAATATGGTATTTTAAACGCACATTAATATTATAGCCATGTTTTTCTTCTTGGAATGTGTACATTCAATTAAATTAAAATAATAACACTGCAATGAATCATATTGCTTTTTTCTTCATATCAACATTATAATTACTTTCAAAAAAGGATTCGCTGTTGAACAATCAATTTGCTCTAAGAGTGGAGCATAAGAATGTATTTTTAAGATAATTGGTCGTCAATCAATCGCTCAACACTTCAGTCACCTAGTAATTTTTCAGCATTTGAGACATTTGACAGGCCACAACCTCCGACATCAAACTGCAATTGCTTACCCTTCGACCACCGGGAGGAAAGAAGCAAGGTCTCATTCATTTAAGCATCTCAAGTAGCCAACCACATAACACGATACAGTGCTACATAAAGTTTTGATAATACCATTATAGCCTTGGACAAAATCAGTCCCAAGACACAACATAAAGTCGAAGTATTTTTCCGAGTGACATTTATCAATAAATAAATAATATTAAAAATGAAATAATAACGAAACGTCTAAGAATTTTTAAAATAATCTAAATTTATTTTCATTATTTTATAACAATAAATAAATTATATTTATTTCGTTTCCCAGTAAAACTTCAAGCGAAACACGATACTGTCGTGACACATACCTTGAGCTTAGAGTACCGCAAAGGTTTTATTCGAGGCATAAAAATAGTAGTATTCCGTGTATGTATGAACATTTTTAATAGTGTATTATTTAGCAAGCACTAAAAGATACGCTGATTTTTTCCCGCCAAAAAACGCGCAGTCATTCTCGGCCCAACCGAAAAACGCACAATTGAAAAAAAAAAATTTTTTTTGCAAATGCCATTAGCCGGATTTGGGTTTTTTTTTCGACCGACACCAAGAAATCATACAATATAATACACACTTACACAGTTTCTATTTATACATTGTAAATCCGTTAGCATTATAAACAGTATCGGAATTTTATAAGAAAACTGTATGATATATTTCTGTTTTTGTTTCCAAGTCAAGATTAATAAACGCACCAAAATAGTTGAATCGACGAAGACGGACCGATACTGAACTTAACATTTATAATTAGTATTCTTTTTTAAAAAACTCTCTTTATGCGCCTTTGTGGTGATGTCTCTGCCGGAGTTCCCCAAGGAAACCTTCTGGACCCAGATTTTAATTACTTCATCGGCGATATTCCACGATCCTCCAACTATAATTAGACAAACACGTATATTTTGAATGGCTTCTTCGACTACTGAGACTGGTAATAAGACAGAAGTAATGGTATTCATACATTTAGAATCCACCTGTTGTCGGGGAACTGCCAATGCAAGACTGTATGATTGAGACAGGCCACACATGAGAATTATATAAGGGGGGCTATTTCCAAAGTGAACTTATTCTTCTATGCCAAAATGTAAAGGAGAAGATATTGAGCTAGAATTTTTTTGTATAAAACAACCATTTAGCATGCTACGGAGTATAAAAAATCAATTTCAAAAATATTGAAAACCAAAATAAACATTGAAAAACATGTTACTTGGTTACTTCATACAAAAATGTGTTGAAATAGTGGAATAAGTTCACTTGTAGCATGAGCCTATATAGTATATAACTGTCAACGCTGACTAATGTATGGCCTGCCTCAATCCTAATCATCATATAGAATTGACAGTCCACGGACTGTAGGTGGACTGTAAGTATTTGGATACCGTGATTAAATTCTTAATCATATCGCTGATAATGGTAAGAGATTTGCCATAGCAGTGTTTGGTACAGCTAAGAAAATAGGGAAAGATGTTGACAGGATACTTCCGTGGATATGGATTTTATATGGTTTGAATAACAAATCAAATTTAAGCCATAAACAGTAAATCTCTAAATGGTATACATATTTCCAAAACCAGGTCTCATTCGCTATATAGAGATTTAATTGACATATAGCAAAGGCAAAATTCACTATTCTCGAGTGTAAGAAATCTATTTATTACCTCAAAAGCTGTCTAGTAAATATTTTTTATTATGTCGACCCTGTTTACGCAAAAGGCATTAACCCTCACAGAACGATAATGCCATGAATGAAGTTTGATTACTTTTTCCTAGATAGAAAGTTGGTAGGACCTTCATTTTTGTAAATCTGAAGTTGAATTTGGATAATAATTCGGCATTTTTGGCTTGATTCATTTTGACAAAACGTGTATTAAATTGTCTAAATTGTGATTCTTTAAAGCACTGAGGGTTAATGCCTTTTGCCTATACAGAATCGATATTATATTATAATTTATCAGCCTTTAACGCCTTTGAACATTTACTTGGGTAACAGCTTAATAAACATATTTATTTTGGTACCCTGAATGAGTTATAATTAAAAAATATCAAAATCTATTTTTCATTACGCGGTATTCACAAAAAGGTATAAATGTGGATCCTGTAAATAGAAAAGTGCCCGAAAAAGCATTAAAATAACGATAGTAAGAACAAATTTATAACGTTTTTTATTGTTTCTTTTAAAATTTGAAGTTTAATTGACAGGCTCGAAAAACAATCACAGATTTTAAACAGTATTTTAGTAGTTTATAATCATTTTGAAATACGAATATATGTGGAAAATATTTATCAAAGTCACCTATAATACATTAGGAAAGCCGTTGATTAAAACTTTTGCAAAATTGCTTAATTTGGAAATAAAAAATACTAGATAGTAGGTTTTTAAATAATATAAAACAATTTGAAAATAAAGCAACATATCTAATAAGAGGCCTCAATTTCCCGTTGTTGGTAGCTGAGTTTTAATTTAGGATCGATTTAAGTGAAGGGAGCTTAAAATTCTTCAATCGGTCTCCGTGGTTGCTAAGCGCCCTGAATGTATGTAATACGTCCATTCAAACAATCAATACGTAACAGATTAATTATAGTGGGTCAGCAAAAATATATGAATGATACTCTTTAGATATGACCCTGAGTTTCCGGACACCATGTATAAACCTATAATCTACACAAATCTAATCGCACGCATGACCTAAAACGCACACACAAAACGCCAACGGAAAATTTGGCATCAAAAACAGCAATTTAACTATTAAATTATCAGTACTTCGCTTAATCTGTACCTATCACTCTACAATATGATGTTCTCATCCTAAAAACTAATACTCTCACAGAACACCGCCGTAAAGCGCACACATTATACTGCATACAAAGAATAGGCAAGTCACGAGCATGCCAATTTGCACTTGTACACACCTATGTAACATCTATCTATGCATGTATAAGTAAGTTAGTAAATACTATCGAGTCTTCTACAATGGCAACGCTGCTATGCACTCTAAATGACTTATGGCAAATTTTAAAGATTCTTTACTTTTTGGCAGGTTCGGTCACGGTCATAAATATGCGACAACTGTTACACGTAAAACGTTAACGTTAAAAATTATTAACGTAATTCAATAATCCTATGGATTTGTCTCCCTGGTAGCGTGGCGCCTAGCAACGGGAAAATGCGATTTTGATTCCCACATCAACGGGATTTAAAAACATCTGAAAATACAGAACTGGACTCCATTGGATTGACCAATTCTCCGAAAATTAAGCCTCGTCAAGACGTATCTTCATATTGTATAGATTTATATGATCGAATTTCATAGAACATGGTAAAAATTTAAATGATTTGGCTCACATCAACCAAGGAGGTATGTATCGAGAAGTTAAGTTGCTCCTGAGACACTTCTGGTACGTTGAAAAATGTCGTAGATACGTTGATTGCACCACGGTGTATGCCCTCACTACTGGTATGAAAATGTGGCAAATAGTGGAGGAATGAATTAACTCTTCAATATATAAAGTGACACGTTTTTCTTCATATTATACAAAGTTATTTTTTTACGTAATAGTGAGACTATTAAAAATATAAGTACAACAGGTGAAGCCATACGCATACATATAAAACGTATTTCATATAACATTAGGTACAGACAAATTATCATATTAAGTGCATTTAATGAGTACGGATATTTACAAAATACGTAATATTAAATGTTATTTCAATTCAATGACTTCTAAGTCGTATGTGTATTTAACCGTGGCCATACTATATAAAAATCAAGAACAGTGCCAAATGATAATGAAAAAAAATATTTTTAGTAAATTGCATACCATAATATAAAATATGCAAATAAAACTCTCGAATTTGTATGGACCCTATTTCTAATTGCATGTTACTGTTGATTAAATAAAAATTTCGAACGCATTAAATTAACAACAAATAATATATTTTTATTTATTGTTTTCGTAAGTGTGAATATCACTTATTTAAACAATCATCTATGTGTATTTAAGGGAGGAAAATTATATGCACAGAAGATGATATTGATTGACTCTTGAAATTAATTTAGCAAAACTATTGCCATCTATAAATGTTACCACGTTAAATGTTGATTTATTTGAACTAATATAGAAATGATTAAAATGTATACAATGATATTATACTAAACTTAAAATTTCCAGTGATGTATGGAAACAACAAGCGGTGTGACAAGTTTTTTTTCTAAAACTGAATGTATTTTTTAAATGTATTTATAACGTTTGTTCTGTGTAACTAACTGCACATGTAATTGCAGAAAGCGAAAATCGGTATAGGATTAGCCTGAATAAATTAACATGAAGGCTAAAATTTGTGCATACAAATAACTAAAACGCATTAGAAATTAAAAGCAATTGGGTAATAAATCCATTGCAATTATGAAAAATAATGACACAGTATTGCACTTGAGCTTAATATTATAATTATTCTAATAACGGTTTCAATTATTGTATTACCAGATTATGCAAATCTTAAACTTTCATTATTCATAAAAAACATTGTACATTAAAAATACTATTGTTAGGATTCAACTTACTGATATCGTTAAAAAACGATTAAACAGATAAATGCAGTGAGATCAGCAATAGAAAAAATCAGTTCTTCTTCACCCCACCAGTGATGATTCATTAAAAATAACGTCTGCACTCGATGATCAGGGGTACAAATACCAGCTGGCCCACTTCTTTGTGCAAAATGTGAAGAGTTTTTAATTAAATTTAATTCGCTGATTGGACATCTGAATATATAGCCGATGTTTTTAAATATTATTGGAATATATCCTGTGGTGACACAAACATGAAGCATGATATATATATACGAGTATATCGATTAACTCTGGTATGCCCAACAAAAGAGACTATCTCGCAAGCTTACAACTTTCCATCGTACATACCGAGTCCTATGCGAATAAAGAAAACCACAACTTCTATGAATACAGGAATTAAAATCAATACATTAATTTTTAACCTTAAATTTGAAATTAATATTTTCCTCTTTACATACGGCATTCATGCCAGAGTCTTATATTTCAATGATATTAAAGAATAATAAATTAGTTGAGGGTGTTATTGGTGTTGTTTATGTCCAAAGTAATATATTTTTTAATGTTTTTAATTCAGAATGTCCTCGCATATAATTCATTTTCGTGGATTAACAGTAGAAAAGCTCTTAAATAGATTATATTAATATAAATTAGCCACTTGATGGTTTACAAATTACTGCCTAAATATTAATAACAAACTAATACTTCTCTCCCACAAGTGTGTTGACCAAAATGACAAATTGGTTATACAAATTATAAAGTGTCTGCGAATATAATATGTTTTTCTCATATAAAAACACGATTCAAGCAACCCACAATGTTACTGAGGTCAGTGTGTTACGGTTCTAATAAAATTACAAAAAAAAAAAGAATTAATGTTTTCGGTTCAGCTTCCGCTCGGTGTTACGATTTCGTTTTTTTTTTTTTTTGTAAATCAAGTACACATAACAATACATTGATGCGAAACGCATACTTTCGCATACAACAGTATCCATCTGTACACATGCTGACGCGTACATTCAACGGCCAAGGACATGCAAGGAGTTGGCATAATATTATAATTAAGCATAGTGATTTGATCGCAGAAACTGTACAACTCTGATGTGATTATACAAATGTACCAATTAGTATCAATGACAATAATAATAATATGCTGACAGTTTAAATAAATTGTTTCTCTGATCATTTACGAGTAGTGCAACCGAATTATGTTTTTTACTACAAATTCGATAACTTGTATTTGGACATAGTATTTATTATAACAGTGAAATCCCGATTTTACGTTTTGGAAGGGACCTAGAAAATGATGATATTCGAGGGGAAACGTAAACTGCGGGTTTAAAAAACTTAAAAAGTATTATTATAAACTATATTTTGTTCAGAAATCACGAAGAACAGTCTGATATTTTTGGGTTGTTTACATAAAGCTTTTTCGATGCTATAAATAGATTAAAAGGTCTAGTTTTGTACATCTCCAGTACTAGTAAAATAGCTGTTGAGGTCCCCAATATACGTACCTCCTAGTATCTATCTTTTTTTTTTTGAAATTGGATGGATTGTATTTACCTATTCTTCGCCGGAGAGTTCATCAGACAAGTTTTCGTGGCTATGATTGTCCACTATATCATCAACTTCCACGTGATCACAAAGCAGTCAAGGTCTACATAATTTTGCAAGTGTTCGTCATCAGAAACAGCCATTACTAGTTCTGGACTCCGCATCGTAAAGGTATAGCCCGCCAATCGCATTTTGCAAATCGAAAATTCATTTTGGCACAGTGGAGTAAGTTGATTTTGAAAATACCCCTCTCATATTTAACTGAATATACATCTGTAAAGCAGACAAATACTTCATATGAAATTTTATATTTGTTTGAATGATTTTTTTACAATATTCCAGTCTAAAACTCAATTGCCATTTGTTTAATTTTTCTTCTTCTGCTATATCCACTATATAGGTATAATATGAATTATGATGAAATTTTATAATTATAATTTTAGAATTATTTAATAAATATTTAATAAAAAATACGGACCTGCATGCTCAGGGTTGGTTCTACTAACAAAAAATCTTCGTAAAATAATTTTTCAATATATAATGCTACACGATTACATTGTAACGAGCCATACACTTTCCATATGCTTCATCAGAAACCCTTAAACATGGGTTTTTTCTTAATCATGTCGTATAAATCAACGACGGTTCGATTAAATTAAATGATCTTGTTCACTTAACCTAAGACTAGACGCTAGACTTTTGATATTTATTGATTACCTCACTTATATTTATGTCAGGGAAACACAAATAGTGTAACTTATAATTAATATCATTTTATTATTTTCAATATGCATTTGAAAATAAGTAAGCAACGTTAGTTATTAATGACAATTTGCGTTTACATATTCTAAATACAGTAGGTATATATCCACTCGTGAGTTTCTTTTTTAAATAAGCATATACTTAAAAAAATGTGACTACATACACAAATAAATTGAAAACAAGTTTTTGTGCATCTGATTTGATTAATTATTATTAATTTATTGCTGAAAAAAGTATCACGTTTATCATATATTTAAGATTGTGATTTTTATTTCGACCGAAAGAAATTATTTTGGTCAGGGATTTATTGTTTTATAATTACTCGAACATTCATATTTAATACATAACTCATTCCACAGTAAACAAACAATTCCCACAATCTCTCAACTATTTTAAAAGCAATTATCTTGTTCTTACGCTAGTTTAATGAATAAACAACATTATTTATTATACTAAAGTGAACTAATATTATTAAATTTTAGCCACACCCACTCCGAAAGTGGACATATAGGTCTTCATAGAGTGAATATGTCCACTACGAAAATAGAATAGATGGTTTTTTTTCTAAGCAATGAATTATCTTTGCAGATGTTTACTAAAATTGGTTGCCAGCTAATTGCTTAACATACTGGGCATCCAGTTCTACATCTTATCAATCGTACGCAGCTATGGAATTAGAACCAGCAACATCCAATGTTAGCAGATAAATTTGAAGATGAAATAAATTTACTAATAGAAATTATTCAAACTAAATCATTGCACATCTGATACCATATATTAACTGCAAAAATGAAGGGAGAGATTTGATTGAACAATTTATTTAATTTTCAATTCTAGATTATTTAGATAATAATTATCAGAATTATCGTTCTTTACTTCCATATCAAAAAACTATCGCCTTGAAGCTTTTAAAAACTTTTTTCATTAAATATTACTCAATTTGAATAACGCATATAAATCAAGGGTACAGTTGCACCGTTTCTTCTGCTTTGTGGTCATAATTGCATATGAAATGTTACTGAGGATATATTTTGGTCACAAAAATATAATTAAGAAGTCTATCGTCAAAACCATTTAACAAGTTTTCCAATTCGAATAAATTATAAACATTGATATTAAAAATGATTGCAGTGACATTAATATTTAAAGTATTTCGATTATTTTACTGATTGAATATGTTTTCAATTATCATTTTAAGTATGGGAGGTTACTTTATCGTAACAATTTGGGAATCGCGACAATTACTTGTTTTGCGAAGATTAAAAATCTATGATGGTTATCGATAGTTACTAACAGAGATATTCAGCCATATCGACTCAATATTGGCAAGAACGCTACCGAATTACCCTGAAAACGATTCGCAGACAAATGACCAACGACATTGGCATTATCCTACAAGATGTAAATACCCAACTAGTCGCATAAAATCCTTCTGATCATACATATCACGCGAAACCGATAATAAAAGCTGTATTATTTTATAGACGAGGACGAATCATATGGACCTTCATTTTGTATTTCATTCAGTTGTACTACATTTCTTCATTCTATATCCGAGACAAATATTTTTATACATATTTAATAATGGAAAGTATCAACGATAATGTTGCAGAAGAAATTATATAATTGAATGTTCCTAGAATGCACACGGACTCTTTCTCGTAGCAAATATATACCTTACCGCGAATATCCCAAATAAAACAGCAACTATAATATATAAAGAAAATTACAAATTTAACAGTCACATCAAGAATGGTGAATGGTGACATAAAAATAAAATACTTACTGAGATTGTAACTTTGATTTAAAAAAAAAATATGTTCGGGTCGATGTTTATGAGTAAGATTCGTAAGTCTCTGCTGAGAACCGATTTGCAGTTTGTTTTATTTTTTCGTGATAAGGTTCGCCACTAAGCTGAACTCATATTATACTAAACAGGATGACGGGAAAGCAATCAACGGCTTCTGTATAGTGGCTCATAATGACCATGCCAAAGATGACCACCGATTCATTTATGACTTTCATAATAATGAAAATGGGTCACAATTTGGCACTCTTTAATAAACCTTTCGCGACCCCCTGACGTTTTTTAATTCGCTACGGACCTCCTCATTGGTTTTTATTGACTCCTATGAGTCCGCATGAACACTTTGGGAAACGCTGCACTAGAATAACGTTTGGTGCATTTGAGAAATAGTATCCACGTGGTTGAGTTCATGGTTGTTTTGTTAAGACTTTACAAACATTATTACTCTATAGTAATATGTTTTGGCAAATTAAAACACTATTAACTAACAGTAGTTAATATTTAAAAATAAAACTTATAAACATAATATGACTATTTTTGATTTGATATAATCTAGTCTGTTTAAATTAATTTAAAAAATATACAAATAAAAGTAAAAGAGACTATAAGTATAACGAACAAATGAGATTATTGAAAATATAATTATTGTTACAAAAAAAGTATTGCTAGCCGCTCAACTATGATGTATTTGAACAATACCTAATAGTTGTTTTGAAAAGTCTTGATCGCTTACAACTAATTCGCGAGTGGCTTGTAGAACAAATTACATCGTACCTAAGTATATTTTTAGATTGAAAACACGTTTATTCGAGTCGATTTACCATTCAGCACATTATAAACTCCGAATATGCAACACCGGGTACGTGACATTTTCTCAAATAACATGTATGTAATTTGGTTTGAATCAAAATAACAACCCGTAAGTAAAATGTATGTAGTATGTATTCCTCGTGGTATAAGAAAGAGTTTGTTGTGATATTATCATAAAAAAACTCTTACAATATCAATATTTTCATATCTATATATATAAAAAAAAGTTCTTTGTTCAAAATCTTAAATCTCCGAACATTCTCCACCGATTGCTTTGAAATTTTGACACAACGTTGCATTTAAATACGCGCGTGTTTTTGCATATTGCATATTGTTATATAGATACACATGTGACAGGTAAAACATTTTCTATCTTTTCCATTTAATCAGACTAACTCACAGCAACGCGTGGCCGGGTACTGATTATATATAATAATAATTATAACATATATGCAAATATTTAACAATACATTAATAATTATTTCTCATTCAATCTAGGATCAGTGTGTACGTGTGTATAAATTTACGTTAAAAAGTGTGTAGAGACAACGTCCACCACTCATTTGAACGATGGCATCATGTTTCAGAATCATCAAAACGGCTAGATGCAATCAGCAGTAAGTGAAACATATCTATCTAAACATGTTTTGTCTTTTGTTTCCACCGTTACATTTGAATTTCTTGCACTTATTTTACATTATTTGACTTGTATATACAATAAAAATAATATTATAGGTATTTAAATAATTGATGTTGAATTAAAATTTAAAGCTTACATTATTTACTGTATATTTGGGAGCCAATACCGTAACTTTTGCGACAATAAGGCAAGAGTTAAGCAAAATATATGTAACAAAAAATGTTTAATAAAAACACGTCCAATTTATTTTAGATTTACGAATGATTTAATCCAGACCGCGAGATATTTCGTAGACTGCTTTTATAAGAGAATTAAAAACTCCGGTTGACTACTCCCCAATTATATACCCGGAACTGCGTGAATACTGAAAATATTTTTAAGTGATGCGTCTCTGCCGGTGCCCATAAAAACGCGTTTTTTCTATCGCTCATATTAAACCATTATTAATGGTGTTCTCTATTCTCCAACATTTGTCAGACGCTTTTTCGCCGGGTATTTTTTTTTAAGTTAAAATTTTATTTATTTAATTTATCATTATTTCGCATAATAACATTAAATCTTTAAATCGATTTTCTAAATTATACCTATCTACCATAAGAACTATGCTACGTTCACTCAGCTTTATTTTTCTTTGCATAGATACGTATTGCCACGCAGAAAGTTCCCGCATGGAATCAAGACGAAATTAAAATAGTATTCTTATTTAAATGACGACATATAAAAATCAAGATTTTTTTTTTGAAAATTAAATCCAATTTAAGTTTTCTAACTTAATAATACAACGTCTCATGGCGAGCGGTTGCTTTTTATAATGAATCGACCAGGTTGTTTCAACTAGATATTATGAGCACTCTAGTGCACACCCACTGAAAAATTCCTTAAATGCTCATGAAACAGTTTTGGAATTTGAAGGAACGTTCGTTATTCAACGTTACAAATCCAAATTAGTGATAAAAGTACAGCACAATTTATTTTTAATAAGTATGTAAGCCAGTCAGCTTAAGGTGGGAATATCGGTCTTTTACATACTTCAAAGTTGTTGGCTATATACAGGTCAAATGCAGTTTTAAAGAAATATATGGGACCACCATTTTTGTTTATTGTTTATTATTGACACGCTTGTTCGGGACAGCAAAAAATATACGTTAAACTGGAAATTTCGTTATAAAGAGTTTTGACTTGTATATACTATCTGAATGTAGAGTATTGGACATCCACAACGCGAAGATTTATTTTGAGATATTGCCCCACACAAGGATTGGTTGTCAGCGGTCAGGCATTATTTGTTCTCTACATTTTTTGTGTAATGCAGCTATGAGACTTGAATCTTTATATGCTCGTTTACAAATAAAAGCCACAGGGGCGACAAAGTCTAAATCATAGGTTCCCAATATTTTTTGGCAAGATCGCCTAAACGCTCCTCAAAGGCTTATCAACCCACCATATCGCCCCCGGGAAGATTTCAGCGCCACGTGTAAGCAGTACCGCCCACTTTGAGAACCTATGGTCTAAATTATTATTATCTGTTTTAATTGATTTATATGATTCAATGAATATAAAAGTTATAATGATAGCATTGCATTATTATAATACTTCGTTACTCTAACTAACAAATATTAGTGTGTACAAAACCCAAATTGTTGAAGGCAACTGGTTTGTTTTTAAAAACCAGTTGGGTGAATAAAATAGGTATATGTAACATGACGAACGGGTGATTAAGATCTTTCAGACTTAAGTTATCAAAAAATACGATTTTTAAGCGACCAATGAGAGTAAAATAAAACTTGTTTATACGAGTACATAACTTTAAAAGTTTATTTTTTTCACACAGGATGTAAGCCGGCTATATATTTTGCTGAAATTATATTCATATACTGATATGATACTTGATAATATTTATTGTTCCTTTTCTCGGCAGTCATGGTACACTAAACAAATAAAAAGAAGTCATTTATCACACGCACTAATTACTGATAAGTTATTTCAATACCTAATGAAGCATGATATATTTAATATTTATGATAAAATATCTCGAAAACTAGCAGCGATTAGATTGTAAGATGACAGATAAAAAAATCGATATCAAATTATAATTATGCGGCAAAAAATATGTTAGCCAGCCTCATGGAAGATGGAATTTTGCAATATTAACAATGTGAGAAAGCGAGTCAAACACAAGAGAACCTTTACTCTTTTGTGTGGGGAAATTATAAATGAATCTATCACCGTTAATTTGCCAGCCCATCCTCAATGATGAACTAAATTTTCAAGATTTAATTTCTATTTTTTTTATTATGTCCCTTAATAGATATGAAAATAATCTCACTTATACGTACTTACTATCTAAGTTAATCATTTTTTTCTGACGTCGTGACTTTCGCTTATTCTCTCCATTTTATTAGTAAGAGACTATATTTATAATAAAATATAAATATTTAGACTATAATTCGATTTAATTATTAGGCGTTGTTAAAAATTAATGAACTTTGATACGTTATGTATTTTTCCACAATTCCGCATGTCAACTTTACTTTTTAGTACAAGGGTTCCACAACCTTTTATGTATTATATTTATAAATATATTATAGTATTTGGCGACGCATTTTTTCCGACGTATGCGTGGTCTTATTGATAACTCTGCCGCTCTGGCTAATATTGGTCCGTATGCCCCTGATAACTACCTAAGAAATCGAGATCATCAGCTGTTTTTCATTCCT
>JAGVSQ010000413.1:0-34227 GCA_022683975.1 Rhyacophila evoluta | reverse complement strand
TTCACTAGAAAAATTACAAATATTTATATTTTTTTCATTTTTAAAACAGACATATTATTTGTTGTTTAACTTATTAATATTTAAAAAAATAAAAACATTACAAAAATGCGGTTTGAGTAATACATTTGGTTCAGTATTTTAAAACAAAAAATATTAAATATTCTATGGGTAAATTAGTCTTATATTCAAAGGCTTTGTTTCAAATTTGTTATTTCAATAGTACTATATTATTTAAAAATGCTGGAAACTTTACATATTAAAAACCACATTATAGTCTATCTAAAAAATGTTAGAAAATTGAAAAATGCTTTATAGTTAAAAACTCTCTTGAAAATTAACCTTGTTCAACGCTACACTCCATATAAATAATGAGCGTCTGTGTTCTACGAATTTTTGCTTTTATTAGATGAAAAATTTTAACGAATATCTATAAAGCACAATGTGAAAGAGGTATGCAAACAGCGTGTTAATACCCACGACCCTTGTAATATTTTGTCAGCCTGTTTGCTTAAAAATATTTTTTGAATGTTTACGTAAATTCAATTTCATTTCAAAGTTTAAGATCAATAGCAGGGGCTATATCAAACGGGGTGGGTTAAGTTTGATTTGAGTTTTGTGAGCAATTACAAAAGGTTAAATAATGTTCCTGGAGGTTCTATTGAACAAGGCTTAAAGAGGACTTTCATTAGATTTTTATTGCTTAAAGTTTTCTTTTCATTCACATATATATTGAAAAGATTCAATAATATATTAAATTTATATGAGCATTCTATGTTTATATCAATTTGCGTGGAATTTTTATAATCATATATTATAAAAAATGATTTTTATCATTGTATTCATGTATTCTTTGTTGACTAATTGAACATAACTTATTTAGAATAGATATTAATAATCTATTGATAAAAAAAATTAAAATTGTAGAAATATTACATATTTTCATATTGCAATATATTTAAATACATATGTATGAGATAGATAATAAAAATCTATCAATATTATTTTTATAACGTGTGGCTTTTTCAGTTAATCATAGTAAAGCATTCTAAATAGTTTTACATAAAGATTATAATGATTTCTTTTGTGATTTTTTTAATATAAAATCCTGCTAAAATTTTTTCAATGTTCTTTTATACAAATAAATAATAAATGTATAATTGAAATATTTTAAAAGGTTATTGTAAATATTAAAACTTATTTGATTATATCTAAGGCAAATTTAATACACACAACATAATTAGTTGTGCATATTCGTTCATTTTCTATAGTATCAATTTGTATGCAATACACACAAATACGTTTAATCAATTTTAATAAACACTATTTTTATTGCAGAGCTCATATGAAATTGACGGTGAGACACTTACAGTCGGGAGATTTTGGAAATTACAGATGCATATCAAAGAATTCCCTCGGTGAGACAGAAGGATCCATAAGACTTTATGGTAAATACTTGACCAAAAATAAAACATTTTATATTTATCATACATATAACACGATTTGTTAATAACAATTATGATTTTATTGCAGAAATTCCAATGCCATCTTCATCACCTAAGGCAACAGAAATGAAAAGTAATGCCAATAAAGAAGGTACGCACTTTCAGCAATACTGTTAAAAACAAAATTGTATACAATAATATTTATTTAGTATAGCTAATATATTAAACACAACCTTTATTGACGCTGTCAGGCTTGTTTTCTTCAAATAAAAACATTTATTCACAATATCATATTTATGTTTAACTTCTTAGAAATTATTTTCTGCCAAAACAAATATTAATAACCATGTAAACAAGAGAGTTTCAGTGACTTTAGTAATTATTTGTCTATTACTCACCAAAAAGACGTCTCATTATATTAAAGATACCTTTACCCATTTGACCATTTCTATAACATGGGCTGATTCAATTTCTACGAAGACACAGTTTTAAGTTACATGTCTGCTCACATTTTGTTTGTGTGACGAAGGTTAGACAGAAGGAGTATGACAAGTATAGTTTACGTATCAAATGACAGGCTAAGACGTATATTTACCACTGATACCAGTAAATTATGCAAAACCGTATTCTATTTAATAAACAATAATTCATTTAAATATGAATTATATTTGCACATAGATATGATACTGTAAATACAATTTTCAATATCTAATGAAAAACTTAGTATGATATAATGGTTAAAAGACCTATTTTATTCAATGCTCAATACAATACCTACTTGAAAATAACAATTTATTAAATAGTTAATAAAAAAGATATACATGATACAACGTAATTGGTTAAAATTTTAATAAATCATTATTTTGTTTATTAAAATATCCTAGAAGAGCCAACATAAGCGTTATCCGTTTCTACTAAATAGATATTTACATTTTCTAATCCTGTGCATGTTACATTTTCACTAAAATTAATCTAGCATTATTACTTTTCACCAATATTTTGTTCTAAAGAGATGTTATTTAATGATACATAACCAAATTTCATAAAATAAAATATCAATTCCAAAGTTCAGTGTTTAAGTGATTTATATTTTTATATTACTATGGAGCAACAAAAATACTCATCTTAATTGAAAATATCTGGAAAGAATTTTTTTTCCTGATTTCAATCATAAGAATTTTTGAAAATTTATTCAATAATTGTGAAAGCTTCCGCCTCTGTAGAAGTAGTTTTGAATACAAATGAATCGTACCCACATGAGTTTTTTACTAACTTTATGATGATTCAACCCTTTTCTAAACATATTACATTATAATATGACAGTGCCTACGGATTTAGCAAATTTGAGTTAATACTTGTAAATTCCAACACCGCAACATAAAGACTTAATACCCTTATGTCAAGTCCACTGACGGCTATGTCATAGGGTTCGTTTTGTTTTACTCTCTTTTTTATTATCAGCGTTACCATTTCATTCCGCATTCTATTCTAAACTTTCTCTGATGACACCGTCACAAAAAGGAAGTCCTATTTCGAATTTTTTTTCTCGCAAAATTTGTACGTTGTTTTAATTCAGATTATCGTCCATCTTCATACCGTATTTTATATTATAATTTAATCAAATCACTGTCAAATTGTTTATACTTATAAAATTACATAATTACACAGCTAAACACTCATCACCATATCATAATTTAATTCTTGATAAAATAAAAATCTAATAATTTTACTCTTATAATTTGAATTCTGAATGTGTAAATAATTATTATTTCAATAGCAATTATATTTTCGTTTGCTGGATGAATATTGTTCATATACATAATTTTAATAAATATTGACAGTAAAATATGAAACGAGTTTGTCAAATAACTATCTATACAATATTTTTACATATTTTATAATTGAAACCCAAAGTACATGAATTAAAATTTCAAATTATATTAATTTAGCAATAGTAATAAATAATACAAGAAAATGATTCCCATTTTTTTTTTCATTTAAATGCAGCAAAATATCATAATAAATAAGAAAGTTTAATATTTACTTTTATATTAACTATTACAAGTAATTTAATTTTTAAATGCAAATACTGTTAACAGTAACGTAAAAAGCACCATAACAACAGTATTGTTATAAGACCTCCGATGTACCAAAATCCATTGTATAATAATGGTTATAATATGTAAATACTTAGTTACATATTTGTATTTGTTTCTCGGACTGTCACTGATGAATTGCAGTATATTGTAATCAGTTACAAGAGGACTTTTTGTGCCTCACTCACAGACTGGCTTCCATGAAGCCACTTGTCAGTTGGTAGCAGACATAGAACATACGGCAAACAGTTGAAAAGGAATTGCATGTAATTTAAAGAGCCTTTATTTCCTCCAATAAATTCTAATGCTCTTAGTAGTGAATGCTCGTTTCATTTATTAGAACACAGACCTGAAAGATATACGACTTAGTCCGTACGTAATGTTACGATGCGATTAAATATTATTTTCTTCATCGCTTACAAAAGAGTCTCGAAAGAATTATGTTGACGCAAATATTTCTATATTTGTTGAAATAAAATATTATGTGTCATATACGAATGCCTAGTATATTATTATTCAAATTTAAAACATCATTTACTTTCATTTTTTTTTTATTAATGTACACCATATGTACGTGTCGTTAACCATATTATCATGTATTCTTTGTTTTTTAATTGTTTACATAAGGGAAAAATGTTTAACTTTTATCTTGAGTTATCGCAATTATAATTTCAATTTCATAATGTATACAGAAAGCTTTTTATTCAATCTCTTAGAAGGGATTCTTGAGTAAGCAATATTCAACTTTTCATATTAATTATTTGGCATTCACTAAAATCATGAAATTATTCCTAAACCTAAAGTGATTAATTTCAAATAAAGTTAATGATACGCGTTTCATCTCAATATTTTTTTTACGTAATAAAAATCAAAATATTGGCACAAAGCAACTAATGAACCAACTGCAATATTTGAGAGCTTTTTATCCCAATTATCAAATTCAGAGAGTTAATAATATTTTACTATTTCCTTCTTTTTTATTTTTTGAAAGAATGTCAAACAAATTGATTCTCATGTGTTTTATTTGGCAGACATACAAAGAAAATATGTGCAATTTAAATAATAAAAAAATCAGTGATAACAAACACATTCAAGTGTGATATTTTTACGTTTACCTACTGCTATACTAACAAGCTATCATAGTGTGTATTTTTATAGTATTCAAAACCTTCCACAGTATTAAAAAATAAACAAATTAACTATAATTTTACTTTAAATTATTACCACCACTAATTATAAATACATATTTAATTTATGCATGACGGTTTCACATAATAAAAAGTTCGTATTCTGTAAAAATAAAAGTCCATTAAAGCATTTCAATCAATTCGAACACTTCTTTTAATTGTTTATGTTGTCAATCTGAAACAATAAATAAAAATTTACGAAACAAAGCTGAAAGCTTTTCGTCGAAAATATTGACAGCAATACGGGAATTTAATGGTGCGTCAGAAACAGGCCGAAATTTATTTTGACATTTCATTAAAAAGATAACTTAAATGTCATATAAATAAATCCAAAAGGTATATTATTATGATATGCTGTTTCACGAAAAACCCCTATGAGAAAAAAAATATATTTAACTTAGAATAACTGAACAAAGCAGCTTCGATTACAACACTGACGTTGAAATATAGTCCTGCCGTCTTTGCCTTTTTTTCTTTGCAATCAATGTTTAAATTTATTTACTTCTGGTTATTTTTTTCTCATTATGATAAACGAGTAATATAAAATAATCCATATGTACTAATAAGATATTAAAAAGGCAATTATCATTAATTCAAATAAAAAATATTTATTGATATTGTCTTAGCACCTACAAAAAGTGTCTTCAGTAACTATTGTTAGTGAAAATTTAGTATTCTCTCAATACCTCTAATTATCACACAAACTAGATATCTTACTTTGCGATATTTTTACATGTTTGTCTTTCATTCTCGAGGTATGGACTGCTTGACAGATCTAATATGAAACCATATATAATAAACATATCTGAGCACTATATAATTAATATTCTTGAGGTTGTTTAAAGTATACAATGGTCATACAATATTTCATTTCAGTTTTTTTTTCCAATTTCTTGCTCATGCTAAGTTCTTTGATCCGGGTGACAGTGTGAAATCGATAACGATTTCTTTCGAGAGGAATTATAACGAATAAAATCATTCTCACTTAGAGATTTGTACACTTGTTTGGGATAGTACGTGATTTTAGTTATATCAATAGATAATTTCTGATCCGTAAAAATCAAGCTAAAAAGAGTTTTCTGGTGATTTAGTTTTTTTGTTAAAAATAAATTATCAATCAAAGCTACAAATTTAGAATTGAATATTTAAACTTATTTACAATATTTAAATTATTGTATACTGAAATATGGTATAATTTTCAAACACACCAAAATATGTTGATATCTTATAACTTCAACTAGAATAAATTTAATGTTACCCTTAAGTATGGTAATTAAATACGACTTAATCCTTTAAAACCGCCATTCAGTTCTATTATTTTCTTTTGCATGCGTGACATAATTATTGTTATATCTACGTTTAAATATTACATTTAAATCTTGCATGAATTTTATAGTAGACTAAAAATTATAACACATATTTAATAATTTATTTTTTTAAATTGTATTTTTGTAAATATCTGTTTAAAATTGCATAATGTATATAAATTTGATTTGTAAGAATAATTTTTGTTTGATATTAAAGAGTTTCATAAAACAGCGTGTAGACTTAAATTGTGACAATTGTATTTTTTAAAGATTTTTAATCTCTTAAATATTTTTATCTATTGTAAAATTTTGCATGAGAATTTATATCGATTGAAAAAATCATTTTTTTCGATAATTTTAATGTATATTGATAAAGATTATAATAGTATTATATCTTTTTTATTTCATTTAAAAAAATGATTTTTGTATGATCATAAAATAATCTAAATATGTTTCAATACAACGTGACGACAATACGAAAAGTTTCAATCATTGTCCAAAAAGCTCCTCGCGTATTCTTTTTTTGTCTAAAAACACTATGCGAAATGAAACATGACCGTTGCAAGTGCTACCAGCTGTCATAAATCACGTGCATGACGCCGTCGCCCTCCTGAAAGAGTGAATTTGTGCAATGTTGTTGCAGGTAGGCGGAACGCGACGCGCGCGAACTCCCCGCCCCCGCGCGGCGGAGAGGCGGCGGCTGGCCCCGTGGCCTCTGCGCCGGGACTCGGCACCGGGCCGGGGGGGGCCGCGAACAGCCCCGGGGACGGGAAGTCACAGCCTCCGTCCGCCGATCTGCCGCCCTCACGCTCCAAGCCCAACACAGATCTTATGCTGCGACAAAACGATACGTCAGGTATAATCCACTCACATTGCACAATGACCTTGTACAAATTCGCACTTTTTGACAGCTGTCACCGTTCATGCATTTCCAAATACGTCCCAAAAAAGAAAAATGCCGTAATTTCCCTTCAAATTCCACTTTCTTCACTTATTTTTTTTTAATATCGCAAATACTATTGCATAATAACTGTCATAACTTAAAATAACATAACTCACTATGAATCAATCAAGATTAACGATGTTTTATTGTGAAATAGAAAAAAAGCTTATTAAAAACTTCATCGAAAATATTTAACATTTTTTTAAGTGATTCAAAATTGTTGCCTTCATCATTTTAATATCGTTTCAATATTTTACAGAATATAATGTCAGTAAAATAATCAACTATTACAGTTATTGGTTTTATTTCACATTAATATATGTGTGTATATAGTCCCAAAAAAATAGTATCATTTTGAAACAATATATTTTATATCAAACAATAAGTATATTTAATAGAAAAACAGTGAATTAATTACACAAATTTATATGTATATTATTTATGAACGTTACAAGAAGATCAGTTGAGCCTAACAAAAATATTTAACCCAAAATCAGATAGAAAGTTGTGTAAATATGTTACGGAAATAAATTAATTTTTACATAATTATGGCAGTTCGATATTCGTCACACGCAAATGACGTGACTTAAATTGACTGCAGCGGGTTTTATTTTCAATACGTTATTTGAGTCAACATGTGTATTTTTGTATTGTAAATAGATAGGGAAACTCACAAATATAATAATAAAATATTTACGAGTAGTTCCACTTGCGAACATCGCGTGAGTTAAGCTTTGTTTTAACGTAGATTCATTTAATTTACGGCGATTGCTAATCATAAATTTCTAGTTAATGTGTTATGATATGCTGATATTTTGTTAGTGGGTTTAGTCAAAAATATACTATCATAGCTACAACAATTTGTCTCCATTTACTAAAAATTAAAATTAAATTTACCATACACGATCTAATAATCAGATTTATTAATGTCCAAGGTTTACTCTATTATTATGCATTATTGATCAGCCTTACATCTTGAACTGATCTTAATACTTTTTTTGCGGGTAATCTGTTATAATCTGATTATTAATTGAGAATCATTCGTTGATATTTAAAAATCCTTATCAGACATGGTATTTATAGTCGTAACTTTGGTTGTCAAATCGCAAGCTGATTTATCGAAAATTGAAACCCAATATTAACAATTAATAATATTTTTCAAAGTTACTTCAAATTGTGGCTATATATGAAATAGTCTAATACAGTACATCATTTAATAATGTTGTATGTACAACTATTTTATACACTCGATACTCCATTTAGAGAAATATTACATTTATATTTATATTATTAAATCAGCGATACGTAATAACTTACCTTATTACATTGTAGAAATAAGTAAAAAGTGATAATGATATCTTCAAAAGTGTCCACAGTACATGAAAAAATTTACTACTTAATTGGCAATATACAATCATAGTTTATATAAAATATTATCTTCAATCCAATAAGATTAAAATACATTAAAATTTTACTTGTTCGATGATTTATAGTAACTTAATTATTTTTTTCTTACTTCAGTACATTAATATACGCCTAATAAACATAAGATGCCATGTTTACGCTATGCACAAGTTTAATTGTTATTTGAGCATTTTCATATCATATAAATTATAGTATTTTCGTGACCAATTGTGTCAGAATATAGTGTACGTATACTAAGTCAAAAATGAATATAACCACACTACTAATCCGGAAGCAATCGTTTCAATGCACGCTCTCTGGTATTTTACAGGGCAAAATTCATATAAAATGAGGAAAAATCAAAAATAAAAAACTACGATATTTATACTATATGTACTATGCATATAGATAAGTAAGATTATTTAGCTATAGTTTTTACGTAGAAAAAGCAACAGAATATGATTGATTTGAATATACTTTACATATCAGGTTGAATTTTATTTTTAAAAAAACCACCCCTTTTTGAATGACAATAATATTTTAATTCATTTCTTAATTATTATTTTTTTTGATAAATCATCACGTGTACTTTTCATGCTTTTAATAATTTATTTTTCGACATTCATAATTCAGGCCCCTAAAACATTTCTCTATTCTTGGTTTTGCTCTGTTATCTAAAATAACATTAAAACTTTCGTAACTTAGAGAGTACAAAAGGAATTCTAGAGTAGTAAATTTCAATACGAGTGATTCAATTCGCATTAAAAAAAATTGTAGCAATATTCCTAGTCATGATATGATTGGCGACATCCAAAGCATTTTCATGTTTATGCGTTAACTTATTTTTTGGCTCTTTTATATTAACCCCAACATGTATATGTTTAATCTCATTGATCTACCTATTGATGTTGTGACTGTTTGACAATTATTTATTGTCAATACTCAGAAAACATCAATTGTCAGGTGTCATAATTCACTATTTCAAATTGGGATTGACAAACGTTTTTTTAATTGTAAATGGTTTTAATCAACTACGAAGACATATCTCATACAATGTTTTTATCTAATTAAATATGCATGCAGTGACTAAAATTATCAGATAATATTTGCACGACTAGTTGGCTGTTTTTATGACAGGCCATTATATTATGTGAATCCCATGACATCTACTCTACACAATTATCTTTCTTTTGACCGTAAACTATGATCAAATATTTTTTAGAACTAATTTTAATCTAAGTGTTCAAATAATGGAACAACACTTAATTTGGTGAATATCTGTTTATATTATTGATTTTTTTTTCAACAGGTGGAACACATTTCGCAGTAAGATGGAGAACATCATCTTATGTCCTTGTTATCGTCGTTCTTCAAATCAGAATCACAGTGTAAGCAGACTTCAAATTTAATTTTAAGCTTACCAAAAGACTTTCGATTGACTAGCCTACATAATATTTATTGTTAAAATGTCTTTGACTTAATGAAGCGTACAAAATGTCATTAAGAAGATTTTTTTATGTAATATACCGTTATTCATTTTTTACTATTTTTTATTGAAAACATGAACAATTATATTATAAAAAATATAGTAAAAATAACCATCATATATAATATACATTAAAATTTACAAACATTCATTTAATTTACTGTAAAATAAACTCATATTTTTTTCGAGTTTTTCATTAAAAAATAATGAAAATATTCAACGTTTTACAAACATTTTATAACTTGATATTTTACAAACTGGATTTTTTCTTATTCATCGCTCTTTGTAATATAGAAATAATTTCTTTTCATGCTTTCACATTCATATGAACTTTGTTAAATCGTATTTTCAAAACACAACCAATTAAACTTTCATTACCACAAAAGCAAAGTTCTCTCAAAAGACTTTAAAAATTTCAAAATTAACTTAGGTTATACACAATATAAAAATAAATAGAATATTACCAATATCTGAAAAAAATCATTGCAATTGAGTGTACTTGAAATTTATAAATTTCATAAGATATATCAACGTTTTTAATAACATGTATAACATAGCCCGTCAATATAGACAATCCCAAAAAAGCTTGCAGTTCCATGAAAGCTTTATAAATAACCATCATATCAAAATGTATGCATAGCACGTCATTTTATTGAGTAATTATGCGTACTTATATCAAATATAAAACTTATGTTTACCGTATTAAATCAACTTCCTACATATCCATACGAATTAAATGTACATAATTATTTATACGCGTTTATTTCATTAATCTTAAAAATTTTACTCGATACATTATTTTACTTGATACCATTACTTTCAATTTATCCAAATATACTTTGTAATAATGCAATAATTTTGTTATTTTATTCAGTTCTTTTGTATAACATTATCGTGAAAAAATATGATTGATTAAAATATTTCATTTTGATTTCATAAGGGTTTTTTTTAATCCATTATTTTGCATAATATGGTAAAAAAATAAATAAAAAATCGTTAAAACTAATGCTGTTCAATGGAATTTGTTTCAACATATTTTGCAAAAATGTTCATTATATAATAAATACTATTAAATAATGTATAACGAAAATAATGTTATTATCACTGAGGTGTAGAATAAACTATTATCTAGCTAAAGTTAGTTAATAAGATTAACTCTAAATAATATCATTAATATAATGTGTAAAATAATAAATCTATATATATATATAATTATATAATATTGAAACATGTTACAATAGATAGCCTTGCAAAAAATCTTATGGAAATTAGGAAGCCGATAATTGACTATTGAAAGTATGTTCATGAACCCATCAATACTGTTTTTTGCTGAAAAAAAGTATTTCCCGTATTTAGACATTAATCGGATATATAAAAGGCATATATATTCTATTAAAATATATGACTGACATCGTGATCTTAATTTATACAAAAGTCTAAGATTCAATTTATGAAAAAAAATTAAAGTACGTTTAATTATTTTAAATATACATAGTGAAAATACACTAACATATCGTTAATTTTCATTCCATTTATACATGTAACAGGATTTTTACCAAAAAAACAATTTAATTTAGTCGTTACATTAGTATATCATGATAAATGGCTTCAACCGTAAATTCTAACTATTTTATTTACCATGGCAACGACTAGTTTTAACTAGGTATAAAGTGCCAAATATTGTACATAAATACTGTTTATATTATTTATTTAATTAATATACTGCAAATGGCTATTAATTTAATTTAGTATAAATATAAATAAAACATCTGGAAACATTATGAAATAAAAGAAAATTTTATACAGATTTCACATTCTCGGCTTAACAGATTGTGATCTAAAGCATAATTTTTTAAATTGTGTAATATTTATTAAACATATTAGATATTAAAATCTTGAATTCAATGTTTCCTTCTCTTTCCAGAAAAATAAATAAAAATATTTATTTTTCCTACTAGCTTAGTATTAAACACATACCATCTGCGGTTACTTTAATTTTTGTGTTGTACATACAATTTAAAAGATACTTTAGACTGTTGTGTAGAAACTTCTTGTTGGAAAACCTTTTTAATTGAGATTTTGGCTTATATAAATTTTAAAACTATAAATATTTTATGGTGCACATATTGTTATTGGTTTAAAAAATAATATTCCTCATTTTAATCACGCCTTAGAAATAGACATAACAATTTAATTGATAGCCTAATATAGATTCAATAACGTGTATAAAGAAACATATTTAGTGATTTAGTTCTATCATACTATTATTGTCTAAGTAGCCAATTTTTGTTTACTAATAGAAAATTCTGTTATGTTTTCTGTCAAATATGTATTTGTCAAATTTCAGAGAGTATTTTTCTTTTGAAATAAAATTCAATCATATTCAAAACTGTTGCATTTTAATAAAAATACCTTTATGCGATACTTTTGTTTTAATCTTGTAATTTATTCACGCTTTTATAATTTAAAATGAATTCATATTTATGTAACACAAAGAATACTATATTTTAATAGGTATAAAAAGTTCAAAAACCAAAATACGTTTTATCTTTATAAACAAAAAGTTTTGAAGAGCTTGTCGCTAAGAAAGTGGCTGAGAATACATTATTTTAAAACATATTGCCTGTTGAAATGCTCCAGAGGCGGCGTGGCTATTTATTTTACGGTAAGTAAAGAACTGTTCGTAAAATAAGCATGTAATCATTTTTTACGAAATATTCACATGTTTTTTTTTTTTAATCTGCAACTTGACGAAATGCTTGACTCTTTTAATATTGTTATTTCTTTTAAAATTTTAAATCATTGAAAAAAGTCATTAGATACCGAGATATAAGATAATAAGATTAAGTCTTTAATATAAAATGATTTTATTTTTTATTTTATTCTAATCGATTCAAGAGCTTTATCGGTTGTAGAACATATGACAATGCATAATCATATTCGGTACATCAAATTTCCCGGAAAAATATTTTTTCTATTCAGCGCAAATATTTTTTTTCAATTTTTATACTTGTATTGTAAAATTTCTAAGCATAGAATTGGAATTAGAAATAATTTGCACGTGTATGTATTCATATTGTTTGTATGATGTCAGCAAATTGTGCAAAAGTCCGGTAGTAAAAATGTAATTTCCTTTCTGAATAATGCTGTATTTTTTCAGCGTTTTTTCTCTATTAAAGCAATAACTTAGTAATGTTATTATGTAAAGGGTGACGTAAAATGTTGATTGATCAATATGTCTATAGGGCATCAATGAATTTTTATTTTAATCAAAAATATTCCATGCCTTTTCACACTTGATTGTTTCATTACTTTATATCCGAGCCTTCACTGTATCCACCGCAACTGTTGGAGCGCCTAGGGCTGTGAACACCCTCCGCCCAAAATTTATAGCCCTGTTGGGAAATTAATATCAACTGTTTTGTTATGACCTTAAAGCTCTTACGCCATGACTTGAAGCTGTTGAATGGACCAACCATAGCGTTCCTTAACATACGGAGACGATTATTCATTACGAAAGAATTTGTAATACAATGATGCCTGCTGTATATTCTTTTGAATTATAAATAAAATAATACACCAGAGATTTTGAATTAATTTAATTTTCATAAGATGAGAGAAAGCACATGCAATTTTTAGCAAACCATAGGGTTTTAACTCTTTATAAAATTCTTTTCAGATATTTACCGTGAAGGCGAAATCTTAAGCACTGTATTTTTTTTAACTTATTAAAAATGAATATCTAAAAGACACATTAAATACAACTTGTTTTACATAAAATATGTACAATCATCGTAATCACATATTAAAGATTCAAGAAAAAAACATTAAAAAAGCCCTTATCTGAAGCCTTTAGTGGCTATATTGTATATGAATCGGGATAAATAAAATTTATTTATATTATCTCATAAAACTTTACTGTACATAAAAGATATTTACTACCACAAATAATATAACAACATTCCAGAGATACTAAATATTTCTTCTTTAAATGATAAATTTTTCCTAACTGAGTAATTGAATGGCAATGATACTTTTTCAATAAATATATGTTTGTTATTTTTACAAGTATAAAATCTTTCACTTAACGTAGATTAAATAAAAATAAATACTTCGTACATTTATGCTTATTGTCTGTTAATATAACAATATCGAATTATGTTTTTTTTTTTACATACAATCACAGACTATGCTTTTCACTGATTCGTTCACAGCTTTCAAGTAATCAATAGTTTTTCCTAAAAACATCATCTAATTTTATGAATGTATTAATAGTCTCGGGACCACTCAAATAGTTGTTAATACCAATCTAGGGAGTGCAGCTTCAAACACTGATGTCTAAAAAAACATTAAAAATTTCAATTACAACCCCGAATTATATCTTTTGTGTATTTTTTATAAAATTATTATACTATCAAAAAAGTATTTACAAAAAATCGTTCCAAAATTTATAGTTAAACCTTCTTCCCCATTGTTATGATGTTTCATTTGATCTAAATAGTTAAATGTATATGAAATTAATTGTTACTAAAATTAAAATAAATTTTAATTTGCTTCAAATATTATAATTTTAATGTAATGATATTTCTATTTTTTTTAACATAACTCGAGTAACATGATTTTATATAATTAAGATAAAAAAATACAGCTTAATAATAATTAAACTGCGTAAATTTTTGTTAATTAATTAGTTAATTAAACAGAAAGAAGGAGTGAAAGAGTATTAATTACGAATCGTTGAAACGAGATTTCTACAAGTTGTTTTAATTACTTTGTCTACTTGATTGCATTTTAGGGGATTAAAAGTTAGGCACAACGGATATGGAAGCGTCGTATGAATCTATCTTTTCCAGAGTCGATCAGCGATAGACTTAAATTTCACTCTATTATGTGAGACGCTAGGGAAAAGCGCTTACACTAGCTACTCTACTCTCTTAGTTACACATCAATCTATAAAGTATTCTGGAGAGCTTACCCCTTACATAGTCAGCAAGAATAAAATACCTTACTAGTAATAGTTAATAGATTAAGTATCACCGTCCATAAAATATACTCAGGCGAAGACTTCATTTAAGTACTCTCACACACTTGGCTATAAAAAGTGTTGATGTAAATGGCTAATAACGATAAATTTTATTCAATCAATTTTTAACACTTTACCCTAGATTATTAATATTATATATTTCAACCTTATACATATTTAGAGTACTCCATTTAAAATATTCGATATTTTGGCTGATATCTAAAACATATTATGGACTTTTTACCATGTCTGCTTCAAAAGTACAGCATATGGACCGTCACAATGTAAAAATGTCTACTGCAGAAATGAAGTATATGGATCTATGTAATGTGAGACATGTCTTTACAGATTTTTTTCACAAGATTTGGTTGTCAGCTAATTGCCTTAACGCATTAAACATCTATTTCTGCATGTTTGATGTATTCAATCCTTAGCAGCTGTGGGTTTCGAACCAACAACCACCGGCACCGTGACACCCGCGCTTATTTTTCAGCTATCAGAAGCACAAGAAGATTACATACTGAGCTTTTTCAAAATATATTATTAAAAACAAAAACTAATAATGGCTAAAAATATCAAATAATAATTAGTGTTTTTAAAGACCTGTTCACTTGGTTCATTGGATATATATGTATATTCAAAAAAATTTGCTGATTTCATGGTATATTAATGTAAAGACGGTATATTAATATAATGTAATGCAATCATGGGATTTATACTTGAGCCTCTAGCACCAAAGAGTACACAGTCACCAATTGCAAATGAAGTATATAGATATTATATATTTTACTTTATATAACATACATTTCAAACACGTTGATAATAATATTATTTTTTCTTATTATTAAAAAATATATTTATTTTACCATTCTCTTCATTGTCCAAAATAACTCACGCAGAATTGTTAAATAATAACTTATTTTTCTTCAATACATAATAATGATTATCAACAGAAAATTAACGGTCAGCTTATTTTTCCAGAAACAGATTTGATTATTAATATAAGTTCATTTTCGGAAAAAAAAACTCCTTATACTAAGCAAATGTGAGTCTTCGGTAATTTCCTTCTTATCTTCTATATTAACTAAAATTAAAGCAACACATAAAAGATGTTGTTTGCTGTAACTCTTACATTTCTTAGAAATGTATTTTTTCTTAAGTTTAGAATATCATTAAATATTGAAATGTATCTGAATGACATTTGGAATTACATTTCTTGAAACAACTTGTCGATAATTGATTTGCATTTATACGAACATCAATTTGATCAAGTTTCAACTCAGCTCGAGTGTTTATTTCAAACAAACTATGTAAGACTTTGGACTAGCAGCACTATTTTCAATGATCCACTTCTAAGAATAACTATTTACTCGAACGCTACTTTCATAACTACTCGAATGCTGTTGCAAGCAAAGAAAACTTTTTATTTATAGCACCGAGAAATAAAAAAAATATTGATTACACAATTAAACATCAAAACTTACTTCAAGAGTATTTATTTAATTTACGAACCACCTTGTCAATTGGAGACAATTGCTTACACACTTGATGTCACTTGATGAAGTTTAACCTAAAAACATTTCTAGTATTTGCTACTAATCTACTTCATAAAATTAAAGATATTAACAAAATAAAAGCAGTGATCCCTGGAATGTATTTATTTTTCAAATACTATAATAATATATATAATTGATGAAACTACTTTCTTTAGAGAAGCTTGTATTATATTGAATAAAATATTTTTTCCAAATAAGATAATTTACTTTAAATACATAATCAGACCACAAAAATAAGTTATTTATTAAGAATTTAATTTAAAATATGAAAAAAACCCGCTAAATCTTTTATACGTTACTTAAATGTTCATATTTTTTTGTTGCCAATATTTTATCTAATAATTAAACTAGTAAGATTTTCTACTTTTTGTAGAATCAAATAGTATAATGAAAATCTACCTTTCTTATAAATATACTTTATTCGTCTACATATATTTATCAGCCTACATGTGCAAGCAATTTTACAGATAATAACACTTTTAAATAAATTTTATATTCTTCACTTTATATTATTTTAAATATTTGCTAAGTTTTCCCCAAAATAAAGAAGATAATTACAACTCAAAGATTCATTTATAAATTTCACCTTTTATGAATTTATTGTATCATTTATTTAGTGGATATATGGTAAAGTAAAAACTTCTGTTTTACAGCTGAAAATATTATACTCCATTTAATATTCCATTATTTATAGATTCGAGCAACAAAGTGTGACTTAACGAATTCTGACAAACCATAGAAATTCAATTATCCAGCCTATTACACTTCGTGAATAGTACGACATTGTTTTATTTCTACCCTGACATTATCAGTCTTTCAAAATCTAAATACAATAAACGGAAACGTTATCGCTTACTAAAACATAGAAGAATCTAATTCAATGAGTTTTTTTTTGTTTTTGTTCACAATTTAATAGTATTCAGTAAAAACACAATCTTCCATCGGGTATCTATTATTGGCATTATTACTTCACTTTATATGTTTATAGCCTGTTTCTATTATACGATATTCTGTAACACAAAAGGGATGTTTGCGAATTCGATTTCTTGAAAGAAAAACTCAGAAACAACAGATTAGTTGAGGATTAAGTGTTAACCTTTCTGTGATACGTTTTCTTAGTGTGGAATGGGCAACGGGGGGATGAACCTAGACGCCCATAAAATTTCTACCCTAAGTGGTCGTATAAACCACGCTGAAGCTTTTTCTTATGGCAATAAATGCCCATCATTATGTATAGTATTTTACACCTTAAGTACTTTGAGTTTTTCTTTTTTTTTTTGTTTTGGTTTTAGCTCATAAAATTTAATGGGTTCATTATTTTTAATCTATCTAATACAAAAGTAACTATTAAAAACAACGGAATTGCTTTAAAATGCTTTTACTCTTCATTGTAAATAAACTTTTGTTATTTTGTCTTAATTTTGATTTATCACTTAATGTATTTTTAAAATATTTATTTTTTAAAACAATATCGTTTTTCGAAAATATGCAGTTATAATTATAATTTATAGTCTCATTAAAATAATCTCAAAAAATGACTTTAATGGAGTATTCAAAAAACATTACAGATTTTTATTAGCGTGTAGCATTATACCTTTACTATATTATTTGTTAAAAAATATATTTTATGTAATACGAGCAAAATTTTATGTTATTTACATATAACTAAAATTTTTAATAAAATATTTTCAGTGAATTAAAATAATAATACCCTGAATTCCTATCACCCCAATTGATTGAAGTTCTAAAATAACGCTTTTAATTTTTTCATCATTTGAACCAGGTAACTTATACCACATAAAATGAATTGTTTAAATTGCATTTTCACGAACGTATTGTTTCTTTCCCATACTTTTTCTGTCCAGACAATAGAGTATTTGGATTTCCATAGTGGGAAAATTACCACTTTATTTATAAAATTAAGCATATAGATTTCCTAGATTTTTTCACTAGAATTGGTTTATGTCAGCCATAATTTCATCCATGAATAAACCATTCGGTCATACATTTTATCATAATTGAACGAACTGTATACCTCCAGAATAGTCTACAATCAATTTAACATATAAATTCATAATTTATTTCGATAATGACAACCAACAATTATTACTTCACTGTAAATATTAACTCAATTAACATGTATGGTGCCAATAATTGATATATTAATAGCTGAGCTACGTTAATCACCTAGAAATATGGCAGAAAGGTTTTCGATTATTTAATTATAAATAATATTAATTGCACATATACAACACGCGCACTTGTATTTTTTTTAATTAAAGAAAATAATGGCATAAAAAAATAAAAATACATTCTCTACATTAAGTTATAATGAACAAAAACTCACTTAGTGTAGTATTATAATGTAAATAACAAAACTTGACGAGCTATCCGTATGAACAAAAGAATAAATGCGAGGTGTTTGCGAGGTTTCCAGAGAAAGGGAAGAAGAAAAGATTATCGACACCATTGGATCGGAACGTGATCCGCTAGTTGCGACCATAACACACCCTTTACATGTCTTAACGTCGTGTTTTCCCCACGTGCTATGCCAAATACACTGTTTACTTGACCATACAAAGAACGATTCTTTTATAATTAACTATCATTATTGCTAGACTTTGCTTCGGATAAATTCAAACTTCTTTAATTTAAAATGATTATTTTATTCATCCTGTTATTAAAAATGTATTTCAATGTCTTGTTGATCATTTAATTAAGATGTTAAATGTTCAAAATAAAACAAAAAACCTACAAAAAGCAGTAAAAAATATATATGAAGATTTCACGTCGTGTCACTGTTCACCGTTTGGAAAAAGTTCTTGTGACAGATAGACGGATATGTGTATTTTTTGTTTTGTAATACATATCAACAGTTTAAAATAGTAAAAACGTTAAGTTAAAAGCCGATAAATTCAATATTTTAAAATAAATGTCTAAAAAAGTTATAGCTTATTTTCTACTGCTGGTCACATTTCAACGTACTCGTATCTTAAAATTATATCTACCCAAGCGCAAGTAACTTAAAAATTCTACTGGGGAGCTTGAAATCTTAACTCACTTCTGCAAAATTTTCGACGATATCCAATTTCATAATAATGTTCTTATGAAAATGTTGTTCTTTTTTACAGCTCTCAAATTTTCTTTAAATTAATATTACATGGCGTATTAAAAACATTGATATTTTTTACTACTAGCAACATGGAACGATGCTTCTTATTATTTAAATAAACACAGCCAGCATGTCCGTCAGTTTGAGCCAACACTAACAAATAATATATAAGCTAAAAAAATTATATGTGTGTATCAAGGTGTACGTTGTATACATACATAGAATCTCAGAAAATAATTCGAGACTATTATTATAAATTTTTTTATGTAAAATTGTACTCATGAATAAACAAAAATCTTGCTTCAATTTTATTTTAAACATACAAATTAAAGATTCGGTCCAAATCCGTTTGAAAATCGGTAGGCTTATACACGTATCATAATAGTACTACACCGCTTATATTCATTTTAACATATAAGTATAATGTATGCTCGTACTTATATAGATATTACTTTTATGAATGAACATTAGGTGACGAAATTTGAATTTATTGGCCAAACATTATCTATTTGCGTCAAGGGATAAAATACGAATTAAAAAATCTCTCAGGTTTTTGTGGGTTCTATATTTTTTTAATAGCGTTGAATTTTTGTAGCAAAGTTTTATGTAAGTAATTATAATACAGTAAAGTTAATAAAACGTATTTAATTTAAATTTATGTTGATTTGATTGTAGAAACTTTAAATTCCATAAAATTACGAATACATAACCAATAATTTAAAATTATACCTGATAGTAAATATAGTTCAAAAATTTTAGTTAAGTTTCAGCAATGCAGAGTTGGTATGTATTTGCAAAAATTTTAGGCATTTTTAATTAAGAAGCTCGTTATTTTTTATTCATATCCAGAGCAACTTTATTTTTTTTATTTAAAGCAGCACTTAAACACATTTTCAGGTAAGACGGTGAAATTTTCGCAGCTCACACTTCGTGCTCGATTAACGGTTTGAGTGAAATAACCCAGCAAGAACAATAAAATAAAGCTTCTTAAAAATAAAAAAAGCTCTCGCGTAAAACCCATGCAAGGGAATAAAAAATAAACAGGCGAGAGGTAAATCAACAGGGGTTGGTCAGCAGAGAGACGGAAAAAACACTTACAACAACACCCCTGCTGAAGTGTAAAGAAAGTATCCATTCCTTAAAAGAAGCAAAATGACTATTATATTTCACCTTTTCGGCCTTTTTCAAACGCCCTAACTCAACAATGCTGGGCGGAGGCAGTTTCAATCTTTCAGAACAGCTGTAAACAATCAGAGGTCAGCAACAACACATTTTCAGATATTTCAAATGGATACTATTTTCAAATAGACAAAAATACACATAGTCACTATCTCAAATCAGAAACTAAAAACAACAGATCAGTACTATTTTACATAACGTTGATTTCGAAATAACGTTTTTAATATTTTCAAATAATGCTACTTGTGGCTTTATGAAATTAAATTCCACAGTTATACTTAATACAATATTTCAACATTTGTATCCTCTACTTGATATTTTTTGATACCTTCTTTGTTTGGCATCTACTCTATATGCTTAGAATCATGTGATAAATCAAAAATACATCTCGACAGTTAGTTAAACATATTATATACTGACCAGTTATTGGTATTGAGTATTAAGAAGTATTTTTTGTTCAATAATAAATACCACCATACAATTGGGGCTTAAAACTGAAAAACACACTTCTTTTACTATTAACAATGTTTTATTGTAGAACATAGGCTAGGAAATTTATAAAATAATCTAATTTCTCGCTTAAGTGGATTAAAAATAATTCAAATTTATCTTAATCTAACTTTATGTTTTATCCATTCTAACTGTAATGCATAATTTTATCTTGTAGTTATGTTAATGCGTATACGAATATTTCATCAATAGAGAGCATTTTATTCCTTACACAAAAATCATAAATAGATGATTGGTTTTTTGTTTATGACTTCAACGTTAAAAAAATAAAGGTATAAATGTCACTATGAAAATAAACCATGATATTAAAAAAGATAAACTGCATAACTAACGATGCACAATTAGTATTTTAATAAACAATTAATTTTAAATAAAATAGAATTCATCACGATATTCTTTTGGATTAAGTATCCTAGAACTAGTTAAGCAGACACTCAAGTTTGATATTAATTTATTACTTTGAATATTGAGATCCATATTTGAAAATACATGGGTACAGATGGTACCGTTAGAACTGATATTAGATAAATTACTTGACAATATCTGCAGGTGGTCGTTGCTCTTTAACCGGTGTGATAAACTTTTTATCCCCTCCAGATATAAGAAAGTTTTTTGTATTGTTGTGATTTAGTTTTTTTCATACGTTGGAATCATGCGAGTCTTTAAAATAGAGATTAAATAACATAAATCTTTTATATTTCTGTGATAGATTTGTTTATAATTTCAACATGTCTCTTTTTTAATATTAGGTGTTATAAGTGGATTGTGTTATAAAATGAATAGTTTTTGTTAGTAATAAATATATATAGACATATATTTTTAATACTTATTTAAGACTATTTTCATTTTGTATTTTTTGAGAACGTAAAAATAAAAAAGCTACATTTTGCGAGGATATTTTTTTTTATTATTTATTAAAAAAAAACTGAATGACAACTTTTCCCATATAATTATTATGTACACGTTGTATTTTTTAAACAAATAAATTTAGGTAGAAAAAAATCGAATTACTATTTTTAAATTTATCGTATGATAAAAAATTTTCCCTTCAACATTTTATCGCTGAAATTTAAATCTGTAATATTTTTTTAAATTTTTGGAAGCGCATTTGTGCTTAGTTAATCTGCGTAATTTTAAGTAATCGACGTAAAGTTTGATGAATATTAACATGAAAGTTTTCGAGTAAAACAATTTATAGATACCATGGTGTCAATGTTTTTAAGATGGAGGGAAATTTCAAAATTTCACAACAAAAAGATTACGGCAAGAAAAATGCGCAGCCGGCTAACGGTTGTAACCCGCGAGCATTTCGGTACATTTGAGCCGCGGCGGGCGCATTGTTGAGGGCGGATTTATGTTCACATTGTAAAAGTTTTACAAGTGGGCTGGGGGCGTTTGTTAGCTATCCGGGCCTCGGGCGGGAATGGGCGGGAGAGGAAGGGCGGACGTCGCAAGGGCGGTGGGCGAAAGGCGCTAAGAGCAAACAAATCAAAGTGAAGAAGTGTGAAGTGGCCCGGGGGTGGAATCGCTTACGACGCGAAAAAACTCGGCGGACCCAAATTTTGTTGATTCTCTTACATAGACTGTTAATTGTGAACCACTTGCGGCCATTTGTGCATCACTTATGCTATAAAAGCTCGCCCAATTGTTTTGAGTTGTTTTCCTTATTCTCTTTCTCTTAAGATATTACTGAAAAATAATTTCAGTCATCTCGTTCCATTTGAATTAACATTTTTCATTTATGTGATAAATATACCATATTATATTATTTTGAATGAAAACGTAATAAATACATCATAATTTATACAATTCCAGTTCTGAATCTGGATCATATAAATTTCAGCAGTGTGAAGATGATGACCCCATAAATATTACAAGTAATTTTCTCTTTGTAAATACTTATTTAGATATTGTATGAAGGCGATTTTGTTAGTTTGTTTAAAATTCACATACCAATTGACAAATAAAAATTCTAAAAGTAGTTTTAAAATTGATACTAATATTTAAATTAAAGTACACAAAACTTCAGATCTGTATAAAGTTACATTTGATTATATCCTACTCAACAAAATTGTTCACCTGTATTAATTTCACACAAAATAATATTATATGGATTAAGTACTAATTGATTCTATCATTAAATTAAATAATCATCTTTCAATTATTATGTTCGAAATCAGAGTGATTTTTTTTTCTAAGATGTGCAAATATTATAATAAATATTCGCATTTTTTTTGTACTATAAATAGCAACAAATATTTGAAAAAAATAATTAAAAAGCTGTTATTTACGTTCGGTTACACTCGGAGTACGACAAACAGCAAATCAAGATCTGTGCTTATATTCTTTAGTATTTAAGAAGATATATTATAACATTTTAAAGACACATATTTTAAATATATTTAGGACTCCAGACTTAAAAAAAAAAAAACAAAAAATTAAATATGTGTACAAGTATAAACATAAAGAACTCCAATCAATATATTTTTAAAACAATAAAAACATTTATAACCACTATTCTTCGTATTATGTCACAAATTTAAACGAAAAATACTGTTGTTTATGTATTACAAGTATCGGATTTTATCCTGAAAAGTATACCAACTGGTGGTAAGTCGAATATTGTAAATCCAATATTCAGTCGTATGAAAGCTCCAATAAGAAAGCTATTGGAATGTTTACCTGTTTGAAATTAAGTGCATATATAACAATTGAATTCGAAGTTAGAAGAATATTATACAATAGGAGAGATTATTGTAAGAAGCAAAAACCCGCATTAGATTTCCACATTACCAACAATAGTGGTAATAATGGTAGTAACTTAGTTAGTATATAGTATAGTTGCAATAAATAAACATGACAAAAAAAAAACCATTTATACAGAATATTACTTTTTACGCTTTGCATATCCTTTCCAAGTCTTACAATAATATTTAATTTCATTTTCACCATGCAATTAAGTCATTAGCGGGCAAGTATTTTAATGTCACATTTTATTACTATAATAACTACATAAATAAACCTATCTGATGTTTATTTATATCTTTAATACACGCTAGATATTATTATTTTTTAATTATATACTTGTATTTTTAAAATATTCGTTTTCATGCGCTAAAAATTGTTTTAAATGTGGAAATACTGAAAATATAAATTTAAGTAATGGATGAAATTGTTTCTTAGTTTGTTTCCAGTGCAAAACTTTGATACACGATAACAATACCAATATAACGAAAAAACTACCAACGAATTTAAGACCGGTGACAAATTAACGAAGTTGCTGAATTCTGAGACAGTTAAATTGCATTCCAAGGAATGCTTAAACTTTCCTTGAAAGTCTACGAATTCCTTGGCTAATTCGATGAAAATCTCTAAACATTATCCAAATACCAACTTTGTTTACTAAGTTTTATTTGGAGCGTTAAATGTATCGTTGTTTTTAGATTAATCCGCTAATTTGATCAAATTTATTATTTGTCTTTAATTAATTTTTCACACGCTTAAAATTCAGATAATATATTGTATAAATATTCTAGATTTAAAATATACATATTACATAGGTACAAATTATGATTATTTTTTAATCTTTTACCATGGTGAACTTATTTATCACATATGGTAAAAATAATATATAACTTATTCATTATTATAAGAATGAAGCTGTGACGCTACTACCAGGTTCCGCCATGTGCTGCAGACGCTTCGAGAAATTCTTAACTAAACCGTGCATATTGGAATGCTAAAATACTATTGCTAATTAATATCTGAAACTTTTATTCGGTGGATGTACGGGATGCTAGCATAACCGGAAAAAACGCGGGGGTACTGGCTGGCGACAAGGATCCTTAAAGATGACATGTATTGTCAATATTCTTTGTATGGGCAGCATGAGAGAAAGAGAAAAAGAAAAAAACGGTCTTGCTTATAATAGGTTTTATTGCATTATTTTTTGTTTATCACATTTGTAATAGAATAATTAAAGCAATAAAATGATCGAAAGTACTATAAGTCCTATAATGCCATGAATGAGTTAATAGAGATTTATGAGCAATAGTTCAAAACTATTCCAAAACCCACAGGGCCCTTGGAGCTTATTACAACTTCTCATAAAATGCGATATTAACTTATTGAGAATGCTTTTATCTTTCAGTTATTATTATGTGTCTATTTCTGCTTATTGATATACTTGTATCTGATGTATTATATAATAATATATTATCAAAAGTATAATGCCACTCAACTTGAGATATATTAATAAAGAATATTAGATAATTAATACACTACACAATTATATGATTAACAAATATCCATAACGGAAAATATTATAGTTTATTCCGGCTTAATTTAAAGTTATTTGTGATATTAAATTATATGATAAAAATTTCCATTATCTTCACAAAGGTTCAAAAATTCTACCGTATGATTAAATTTACTTTTGTCTTTTAATAATATTTTTAAATAATACCATGCATAATGTATCAATGAATATGTGTATCAAGCATCTTATGGAAAAAAACTACAAGCCAATAACAGTAATGGTTTCCACATTTCTTTAGAGGGATTCTATAAGCACTAAAATTAATTAAACACCGTGCATGTTCGCAAAATTTGCATACAAAAAAGCGGCTTTTGAAGCCACGCGAGGAAGAAATTTTTGAATATAAAAATAATGCATAGAGCAGATGTTTCAAAGAGTGTCAAATATTTTGAATTTTTCTCATGAAGATATACAATTTTTTACGTAGGCGGTGAAAAAAGTATTAATTTAATTTATTTTTTAATCACATACATTGAATTGATATTATATGAAATAATAATATTGTTTTTACTCAACTTTCTTTAAATAATTTTTATTGTCCGTATTAAATTACAAAAGTTACCTAGTAGTTAATGTATTGTTTATATTTTCTAAAGTTAATTATTTATTTATTAGTTATTATATGTATATTATTATTTATTAAATAGCAACCAAGCAACTGCGCAGAAGATAACTGCGGACAAGACAACCGCCCACAAGGTAACTGCGCACGTGAAAAATTGTCACATAGACAAACACGCGCAAGACAACTGCGCATAAAGCAATTCCGCACACATACAATTGATGAGAAATATTATGTCATTTTATACTGAATTTTAAAATAAGTAGATGTACCATATAAAACCAGATAAGGCATGTCACATGAATAATCTTTAGCATCTCATAGCGCGGAATAGTTGTGTGTGCAATTCTCTTGTGCGCGTTAGCATTTGTCATGCGCGCAGTTGTCTTGTGCGTTTTATTATCCACAGTTGCTATGGAACCACTTAAAATTTATTTGTGTATTGTACAGTGATAATTGAATAAATTTTATTCTCGCTTATTATTTTCATTTGAACAAAATGTTAAATGATCTTTTATTTTTAAAAATGTTTTAACTCCAGAATTATTTTTTCGTTATAAATAATACTTATTTCACAGGAACTATGGTGAAAATCACTTACACAATAACACAATGATTTATTATGGTTTATTGCCTGCATGTATGCAAGCTCCTCTACGGCGAAGCTTTCTGACCCCTGTCATGCTGTACTCACAGTCATGGGGACTGCATACTGCACGTATCTGCTACAGAAGAACGTATAGTATTGCGAGCCATGGGCCATTTGTTGCCAGAGTTTGTACTACGTTGTTACAACTTACTGTTATATTGGGGAGTCATCCACGTACTGTTCCAACAACTCGACAAATCAATATGCCTTATACATGCTACTGTATATATTATTTACTGTGCACTTTTCATATGTCTTCTAGATTATACATTTTACTATGAGTTATTATTCTAAACGTTTCCAATTTGGTGCCGTTTAATTATACATACATAAACTTTTAAAATCGACAAATTTGGTCTACTGGGGGGGACTGAGAAACTAATATTAAAAGTATTCCGTACTTTCGTACATACACAAGTTATAAAAATCTTTTACGGAAAACAATTATAATTTTACGTAAGCCGTGTAGAAATAATTTTGTCACATTTTTTATTTCACCATTTTAACCGAATATAATGCAGGAAACAAGTAAATGCATATTTTATTATTAGTTATTAATTAACCAAGAGCTTTAATGACACGTTAATACAGAATATACGATTGCATTGTGTTATATATGTACTATAGTAATACGTCTAAAAATAACTGAATAACAGTTTAAAAATAGTTCTACACAAATATGAAATTCAAAATTAAGATAACATAAATGAAGGGTGTAGTTTCAAAGTGAACTTATTCCACTACGTCAAAATTGAAAGGTGAAGATTTAGAACAAGTATTTTTTATTTATTAGAACCATATAGTATGCAAAGAATGAAGTAAACAAAAACATTTTCTAAAATATTGAGAACAAAAATAAACATAGAAAAAGATGCTATACACAATAGTTCTTTCATACAAAAAATACTTAATTTAAAATATTTGTCTTCCAATTTTCCCATAGTGGAATTAGTTCATTTTGGAACTATCACCCCTCAAATATAATGTTATAATTATGAGACATTTTAAATGCAATGGTAGTTGTTTGATACAATAGTCTTTTATACTATAAGCTTTTAATATTGCAATGAATTTCTAACATATTCTTATATGGGTTCCTACAAGAACATCACGGACAAAAGTTGTTCTCTTAGCAAATGACCTGACATAATACATTTCAAAGATAATTACTTCCTCTCGTACGCTGACAAATAGCAAGTGTTCCGACACGACAGGCAAGAGCGTTTATTTTCACGTGGACAGCAGCGCTGAAAAATGATGCGTAAACGTTTTTTTAATACCTCATTATTTTTGACGGTAATTTTATGTAACACGTGCTATTTCTGAAATAAGGACGCAATTTCCCAAAAAAATGTAAAATTCCTTCAACTTTTTATCCTTTATATTCTTCCTCGCATTTCATAAGTTCATGTCTAAAAATACTTTTCTACAACTTATTTAATAACACAAAATGGCAAAATAGTATATTAAATCATACAAATTTTGTTCGTCTCATGCTAAGATTTTGCATAGATTTTTTCCACGTTTATTAAATTATCTTAATTATTTTCTATAATTTACTTTAATTTAGGTGTTTCGAACTCTTCCCCTCTGATGAGACTCTCATTTTAAGTGATATTTCATTATTTTTCATTAGTGATCAATTATATGTTCTAAAATAATATTTAGTTTCATAAATTAATGTGCAGTTTTAAGATTTTTATTATTGCTTAGTAATAAAAATATGACGATTATTGATTCCATCGAGATTTCATCACTTGTCATATTGTTTTGGCAATTCTGATGATATCAGCCTTATTAAATATGTATAAGAACATAGATATAAATCTTATGAAAAAAATGCAGTTGCTTACAAATAAAATTGCATACTTAAATGTGTATCCAAGGTATTGAATATTACTATATGATAAAAAATCAAGAGATTATCAATTTTATAAAACTGGAATACTTTGTAAAAAATAAACATGTATTATATTAATCAATTACAGAATCTCTAGTGGTTAAAACAGTGGTATCATTTAAAGCGTCATCATCATCCACCACAGGATCGAATTAAAGTATCTTTCTCTTATTTGAATGAAACTATGAATTATTATATCTCATTTAAATAACATCAAAAAAAAGTCATATTATTTTAAATTTTCACAATTTATTAACATGTTTAATATAATTTTACTTATGAACTATTCAGTGACAACTTGGCAATGCCGTTTGATTAAATTTGATTTTATAAATGGGTTATCAAAGATTTACATTTCATATGATCATCGATACTTTACAGATTTTCGTAAAGTCCATAATATCTTTGAATTAATTTTCTTTAAATTAAAGTTTAATTTTTGAAAATGTAATCTATGATAATATTCAGTTAGATCAATTTTCGATTTGAAACTTTTAAAATATATAAGAGCAAGGGTTTATTCAACATATTTAATTGCAAAAGTTTCATACTATATAGGATATTCAACAAACTTTTGCTGTGATTCTTCATGCGCATGAATTTGATAGTTTTGCATATATGTAACATATATTATAATAACATATTTGTTTGTCAAAGAGTAATTTCTAACGGAAAGCTAATAGTAATCAATTCCATGAAATTCAAAGCATGTTGATAGTGTGTGAGAATAACGACTGTTCCAATAGTTTTGCAATCTTTGCTAGAAGTCGTGAAGCCAAGTTACTTACTTGCAAGCCAACCAAGTATACTTTATAACCCAAGAGAGTTACTCAATGATTGCTGTTTATGAGACCTGGTTATGATAGTTTCACGTATCCTTTATGGTTATGAATGAACGTACAGAGCCCTCAGGGATATATTCTGAAGCGTTTGTCTGAGGAAGTAGGACCGCTTTTAATGTCGTGCAAATTACCATCTACTGTTGAGAGCACTGGCCAAACATGGGCGAAAATGATTCTTAAAACTTTGCATGGTTAACTGAATTCACCTTTTTCTTTTTACCTGTCATATTATAATATAATTTATATCACAACCATATAATATTTCCACTATTATATAATGGAAAATTATTTTTGACGTCAGCAATCTTGCATATTTTTTTAAGTTAATGTAATTTTAAAACAGAAAACACACATAAAGAATCTAAAATAGTAGCATTTCGTTTTTTTCTTTTGTTTCAATCAAACGTATTTTTACATTTTTATAGTAATTATTATACATATAGATACACTTTTAAATATTAATTAATATTTTTATTTCTTTCTACGTGTGACTTTCACCTTATTTATAACATAATACTAGTGCTTAATTTTTCACAGCATATTTTTCTGTTTTTACACATGCATTATGTTTTCACTGAATATTTATGAGTGTGTATATTTTTTCTATACTACAACTAAATGTTTTTTATTCAAAAATATAAATTTGGGGTTGAATTATTAAACTATGCGGCCATATTTTTTGATTCAAATATCTTTTTATCATTATGACACTATATTAAAGTACTGCTCGGGTTACGACATCCCTTAAATTCTCAGTTGATTACTCTATAATTACCATAGAATGTAAATAAGTTGTCAACGTAAATGCGTTTATGGCGTCATCCGGTCGTTTTGTACTTCTTGATTACCACTGCATTATTGAAGTTTATCGTGAAGGTAGTTATATGAATAAATATTTTAATTTTGTGTATGACCTAAAGGAGCTTACCTGAAAATTGAGAATTATTTCATATCGAAATCTAAATAATAAAAATCAATATTGTAACATTAATCGTCATATATCACTTTTTCTTTGAAAAGCGTTAAATGGCCTTTATAACTCAAATATTTCATGACGTTTTTATAAACTTGAACTAGTTTTAGAGGGAGTTGTTTTAAAATAAGTCAATTTAGCTTGTCTAAAACATCGAGTAGGATAATTTACAAAGTAATTTTAAAGAAACTGATCGCTTGTAAGCTAGACGAAAGATAAAGTATTAATACATTATGGAAAATAATTTAAAAACTATTTGTTAGCAATTACTACTAGAGAAAAATGTGGACCAAGATCCACTACTTGTTCTTATGCTATTATAAAAACGATATCATAGCTTCACTAATGAATAAAATTTAATAAAAAAATTAATAAGATGTAGATATAAATAGTCAAAATACTTTTTTTAAACGATTTTTATAATAAATTCACTCGAATGAGCAATTTTTGTGGCAGCAAAATTTTATATTTCAATACAAATTTCGGACATGTTATTTATAATTATAATTAAGTATCATATAATTGCATGTCAATTCATGGTATGCAAGTTTATTTTCTGTGGGAAAATAGTCATAAGTCGCTGCCCAGAATACATTGACACTTCTGGCTTTCGGTTTTATGTACGAAATTTAGTTTTTGTTCCTTATTTCAATATTTGGCTCAGCAATCATGAACGCAAATGCTGACGACACTAAGTGAGGGTGAGAAAAATAAATAACAATAAAAAATGGAATAAGACAGCACAAATAAAACTAATTAAAACATCTCCTCGTTACAAGCCGTTGCGAGAGAGCCATTATTTACTTGATGATATTACGTTTTATGCAAGTGCTTTTGTGGACCAAGTGGAAAAATATTCGTGTCGCCATCTAGCGGACTGGCTTGTACGGCGCTTTGGTAGACACAGTAGCTTTAAGCTTACCAGAGATGGGAATAAATTATTATTTGAATTAAAACACTAAACTATGATACTTCAGATAATTGCAAAGAATTTTTGCTTATTATAATTCTACAGTTTATAGTATTTACTTTACATTTTACTTTTTAATATCTGTTTTAGTTGGGATATCATTGTCAAGGCTAAATACATATTAATTTTGTCTAAGCCAAGATAACTTGAGGTAAAACTAATTAACTGACATGATTAGAAGTATATAATGCATTTATTTATTCAATCTATAATAAGACTATTCGGAAAAAAGTTTACTATTAACAAGGTTTTCGCTCAATCGATAAGATAATCTTATTCGAAGTTTTAGCCCTTTTTTTTCATTTTTAAAGATTCACTTATATTCGATTTAAAAAATATATATTTTTTGTTAGTTTTTACTATCCATAAAAATATTTTTTTTTATTATTTCATACTTCCGAGTAATTGAGGGTCTGCAAAGTGCAGTCCAACACTGGATATTTAATTTAATTAAAATGTAGTTGAATCATATGAAACGAATAACATTGCGTTTAAATCATATGTAATAATAAATTGTGATGAAATAATAATATATGAAGCAAATATTAGTCTCAAATATGTTTGAATAAAATTTCATGAGCGCCACAAACAAAATTTTATTTAGAATAATATATTACTTTTAATCCGATATTAATATACTGATTTTTATATGAAATAATAGTTCATGTACATTCGTTCAAAACAATAACGTGTAAATTTCTTCCTTGTTATTATATGTACACTGCGTTCTTCTGTGTCTGCTCCCCGTGCAGACACTGGAAGCAATTACCTATTGCTTGTTGCGCTCTTTGGTGGACTATAATAAGACTGCTTTCTACCACAAAGAGAAAAAGAAACAGAAAACATAATTTATTGCGATGCTTTATTATTTTTATACATTAATTTGAGAAGTAGAGCATATAAAATGTAGTGTTATGTGGTAAAATCCAGTATTTATTAATTGCATTAACCAAATGAAGTACACCCCAGACTTCCTTTTAAAATAATTGTGTACGCAAAATAACATACCCAATATTTTTTATATCATTTTAGTAAGTTAGTTATTTAATATGTTAAAAGTTTGAATAAATGAAAAGAAGCATAATTAAAAATATTTTAATAATATTGAAATAACAGGAATAATTGATTTGGGGGGTATTTTGAATCTGAATTTATAAGAATATAATTTTTTTAAATATTAGAATGGGACACAAGTGTTTTATTTTTTGAGGTACAAATCCATTTAAAAATCATTTTCGTATTCAATATAAATTTATTATTTTTGTCGTTATTTTTTCAAACAGGCCTCTTTCATCGCGTGAACGTCGAGCATTACTAAGTGGCAAGTTGGCGTCGCCCGGAGCCTTGTGGAGGGACGTCGGCGTCGGCTCGAAACGATGGGGTGAGCTTTCGGATAGAAAAAATCCCACTTCTATCGAAGGCAGTAGATTTAGCGCGAGCAGAAAAAAGTGTGCAGCGCTTTTGTACTCTCGGAAAGTGTACGAAATACAGATGCAAGAAATGGCTATAAAGACGTGTGATGTTTTTATTTACGAGCGCTTTTTTAACAACTGCTTTATAACTTTGTGTATTTATTGATTTCACGTTGTTCGTATTTTTTGTTACTGTATATCTTTTCAATGCGGACTATATTATATTTCAAATATACATAAAACCTACTTTTATAAATATATAGTGTTGTAAAAAATAAAAATAAATTGTTTTTCAAGCGATATGGTACTATGGTGGATTACTTTTATAATATATTTATTTGTAACACGTGATGCACTACTTATTTTTTAATACAATACATTCTGAAATATTAAATGTTATTAAATAAAAATATTTATTTTTATGATATATTCATTATCAATTCATACAGAAATGATTGTATAGATAAAATACATTATATATCGTATCAATTCTAATGATATGGAGAATATTCTTTGTTTCTTGCTTCATATTTGTTTATCTCCCAGCACCAAAATTCTCATTTTATTACGGTTTTATGTTGTTCGTAATTGAATGAATATTAAGCACAAAATTAAATGATTTAGCTTCCACTAATAATTAAAAAGTTTTTTTTGTTAAAAAATAGCATCTAGCACCAGATTTTAGATTATTTAATGAAACCAGACATTAGCCTTCGTTGTAGGGTGATTTTGGTGACTAATCTATGCCACGTACCATTGGTTTTGGTAGTAGGGGCTAAAAGGCAACAGGTCCTGCTAATGCTAGGATTATATAATTAATTACACCAGATTGGCTAATTTACCAATAATTCGCATACAGTATAACTAAAAATAAAACAACCATCGACATATTTCGTCTACTGACCATTTCAAAATATTCCATCAATAAATAACATATTCAAAACTTTTGGCCTTTTAAAAGACCATTTTGTATGACGTATTTATAAGAAATATGTTTTATAATAACACACTTATTATTTATGTACGCCTTATATTTATTAATAAATCAATTTTTTGTTGGCATACTAAATCAATAATGTTATTTATTTTCACACTATTCATACCAAATATTTTTTTAATCTTCTTTAATCCTTAGGCAACTGTGAATTTTCTACCCCTGAATTATTAATCGGTCACTAGAATAACATTTTAAATATGATAATAATTAGTAATAGAGTTATAAAACTTTATTGAATTAAGTCAGTCTTTACTTTGTGGCGTATATAAATTAAATACATTCAGCCGGCTATATAAATTAATTTCATCTTAGCCATATTATATAGATCCAGTGTGAATTTAGTTAATCATCAATATCGA